>CAUYPO010099576.1:0-47641 GCA_963574435.1 Cheirogaleus major | reverse complement strand
CTGCTGGTGGGACTGCAAATTAGTGCAACCTCTGTGGAAAATAATTTCAAAGAGATACAAGTAGAACAAGATACAAGAGATACAAGTAGAACTACCATTTCATCCAGTAATCCCATTACTGGGCATCTACCCAAAAGAACAGATATTTATAGGCCAATGGATGATGATCTCCTCCAAAGACAAAAATAAATCTTAGTGGAGCACAGGTAAGTATACTATAATTTGAGTATGTTAGTTTTGGGACATTATTAAACCGTGAGTTACAAAAGGTAGAGCAAGAGGATAGGCTGGATCCTCATGGCAGGAGGGATTTTTTTTTCTTTTTTACTATTCTAAAAACATGACAGATTTTAGCATTATCATTACTGAGTAAGGTGATTTTTACAGCCGAAGTTAAGTTATTTTTACAGCCGAATTTTGATGGATTTAATTGAAATTCCAGACAAGCAGGTTAGGATGAATCAAATTGACCTGGTAAACAGGTTTTGTTTTATGTGTCTCCTGAGTTGCATTATAAGTTTAGCCAAGAATGTCTGTAAAATTTAGGACAGGATATACCAACAGGTCACTGTGGTCAAAAGTGGTTCATGATTTAGGGTGACAAGCTTGGCATCTTGTCTAATTTCTGGACATGGCAATGGTTTATGAGAATCTGATCAGAAAATTATCCCTGCCTGTTATAGTTGAATTTATTAGGGATAGAAAAATCATAAACTTGATTATAGTCATTTTGTTAAGGTATATCTGTATACCTTAACATATATATCATATTTTAAATATATATTATATATAAAATAAGACTGGTATAGTGTATTTTAAGAGATCATGTATGGGACAATTTTACAAAATCACCAAATATTTCAGGTGCCTTAAGCATTAGAATCATGAAGGACTGTATGTACAGGCCTGATTCAGTATCTTGGGTAGAAGCCGACTACCTCAGATGTCAGCTACTTGTCGTCTAGTCAGAAAGACTGTGAATCAGCTTCAATGAAAGATATCCAGTGACAGAAGGTATCTATTCTGGTGAGGTCACCTTTTTAAAAAGAGAAACATGAATCCATAAATCAATACCCTTAAGTTTAGTGGCAGAGGGATTTTTTTAGCGTCAGCAATACCTGGTATGGTCCCCTCCAATAATGTTGGAGGAGATCTTTTATTTGATTTTGTTTCCAATAAAAAAAATCTCCAAATTGTAAGGCATGATTTTTAAGTCTTCAACTCCTAGGAACTTGCTATGAAAGGAATCTTTTATTAATTTGAATTTCTTAGAAGTTTTGTGAGACCTTGGGAATAATGGAGGATATCACCTTTAAGAAGTGTGGGTCCATAAGCTCCTTCATTTAGTAAGATGGGCTTTCCTGTTATTATTTATTAGAAAGAGAGATGGTGTTTTCCACATGGGGTAGATCACAGGTTAGGCAAGACCAATAGGAGAGTTATTGGCCAAGGAAGGTAAAAAACTTCTATTAATTTTGCCAGTTGAGTTGTTACTATACTATTGGTGGGTTCCACCAGTCCAGCAGAGGATAGGATTGATAGACACAGTGAAAGTGTTGGAATACAGGACAAATTTTACAAATGGATTGAATTTCTTAACCAGTAAAGCATATTTCTTGGTTGCTATGGAGTTTAGATAGAACTCCCTATCAAGGAATTACCTTTTCTAGTAACAATTTACCTACTGCTTCAGCCATGGCTCCTTAGAGTGAGAATGCCTCAATTCAATGAAAGAACATACAAATTAGCACCAGAACATATCTGTAACCCTGAGATGGATGCAGCTGAAAAAATTCCAATTGCCATGTCTTAAATGTTCCTAAAGGTAAAATAAAAAATGTTCTGTGACACATGAAGGGATTTTCTAGGATTATTTTTGGGACAGACAGAACAGCAGAAAAGAAACCTGGTACAACAGTAGGGGAGGTTTCCAGTGATATTACTTTCCCCATGTTATCATTTTGTCTGCATTCTAATTAGGCAGCTCATGAACATACTGCAAAAACAGTAATGGGAAGCCTAAGGAAAAGATTGGTCTATCATTAGGTCCATACCATACTCCTGTTTCTGGAGAAAAGTTGTCTTCTTTATCTTTCAAGAGGCCTATTTTCTTCTTGAGAGCTTCTGTTCGTGCTTCTAATAAAATTTTAAAAGGATAATAGGTCTGCAAGTGAAAGGGCCATCTTGTCCATAAACTAGCTAAGAGAGAAAGATAAACTATCAAACAAAAAGTAAGAGGAATAAACTCTCGACACAACTGCCCTTTGTTTTGTTTGATTAAACACCTGGGACTCACCTCTTTGTCTTTAAGATTAATGCCTTATCTCTAGGAGCTCATTTTCACAGCCTTGAAGAACCCTAAGTGGACAACAGGGATGCAAACTCTATGTTTCAGCTCTCGCCAAACCAGATTCCGAGGACCCTGATAAGCAAGTCTCACAGGGAAGAGAAAAAAATAAAAAAGCAGATGCAGCAGCTTCACAGCTGTTTTTGCTATTGGTTGGCAGCAATCACTTTTTTTTCTTTCTTTTTCTTTGTCCCCATGAAAACCGCAAATTTCTTACCCTCCCTGCCAACCTTTCTCCTATCTTTCTTTTAGTGTCATGCCTTTCTCACCCTTCGAAAAGTAAACTTTCTTTAAAACTATTTCAATCTTTGTCTGAGAATTCTTTCTCAATCACATGTACAAATTCCCACCACCTAGTTAGTTCCTCACCCGTATAGACATGAACAGAAGCTTTTCAAAAGAAGATAGACTAATGGCCAATAAATATATGAAGAAATACTTAATGTTACTAACCACCAGAAAAATGCAAATCAAAACTACAATGAGCTATCACCTAATCCCAATGCAAATGGTTTTTATTAAAAAGTCCGAAAACAATAGATGCTGGCATGAATGTGGAGAGAAAGGCACACTTATACACTATTTATGGGACTGCAAACTAGGCAACCTCTATGTTAAATAGTATGGAGAATTCTCAAAGAACTAAAAGTAGATCTACCATTTGATACAGCAATCTTACTGCTGGGTATTTATCCAAAAGGGAAAACAAGCCATTTTATCAAAAAGACACTTGCGCTCGAATGTTTATTGTCACACAACTCACAATCACAAAGGTGTAGAATTAACCCAAGTGTCCACAATTAATGAGTGGATTAATGAAATGTGATATATGTACACCATAATGTACTATTGAACAATACAAAATGAATTAATACCTTTTACAACAATCTGGGTGGAACTAGAGACCATCTTCCTAAGTGAAGTATAGCAAGAATGGAAAAACACACACCACATGTACTCACTATTAAATTGGAATTCACAGATCAGCACTCATGTACAGATGGAAATAAAACTCAATAGAAATCAGACAGGTGAGAGAGACGAGGAGGAGATGGGTTAAATCATACCTAATGGGTACAATGTACACTATCTGGGTGATGGGCACACTTATAACTTTGACTCAAGCTGTACAAAAGCAATTTATGTAACCAAAACATTTGTACCCCTGTAATATTCTGAAATTTAACAAAAAAATTTTAAAAAGAAACAAGTAAAAAATGTTTAAAGTCTTGTCAAAGTCTCTACAAGACTGCTTCTTTGATATTCTGTGATGACTTGTCCATTAAGAGTACATATTCAATCTATCTCACCTAATAAGTTAGTCATTTGGGAGTGTAATTATATGATAGAAAAATGCTGCTCTAAATGGTGACTAGGATGAAAACAAATAATCTTTGTAATTAAACTGAAGTCTTTTCAAAGAGTTTTGTTTCTCAGACCAAGGCTTCCCACTGTGTAAATTACTGTGGAGACATTTTGGGGATCTGAAGTCTTCTCTCAGATTCATTGGGACACAGAGTTCTCTAACACATGGCCCCAGGGATAGCTTCACTTCTGAACAGATGCTAATGTTTCATGCAATTTAGTGGTGGATATGGTAATGAAACAATTTTATTTAACTCTGATCTAGAAGGGAGACACAACCTGCTTGATTTCATAATGTTCAAATTGAAACTGCCTTAAGGATATGGAAATTGACATGTATCTAAAGTTGTTTAAAATTTACAAAGTACTTAAAATGTCTTTTTGTCAGTAAAAATGTTCTTTACTTTTATCTGTATTTGTAATGAAGTTTTGTCATTCTAACCATATTGTACTTACTATGGCAAAGACAGGAGAAATTGTTTTATTAGCCTTCTGTGTATATCAACTGTTTTCTTTTTTTCCACAGTAAGCTATCTGATAAGAAAAATACATATTTTAAACTGATAAGGAACAGAGGAACTAGAAAGTATCACATGAAGTAAATTTTTCTATGAAATCTTTATAAACTGGTTCAAAGAAAAAATGTATATTGATAAATTTTTAGTTTTAAGTGACAGATGTTCATATTTCTTAGATCAGAAAATAATAAAATAGCCTCCAAAGTTGCACTGTTTCCTTTTCATAGAACTGGCTACATTGAAATAATCAGAAAACACTGGTATAGTCCACAGTTATTATCCATTATCAATATATCATGACTAGAGGACAACTGTAAGAAGACTAAGCTGACTTTTAAAAAGAATTTTACATGTTCCTTATTTGACATCAAATATTTAATAAAGCACTCATATTTATAACCAGTTCTCCATTAGCATATGGTTGTGTTCTGTCAATTATTCAAACTTCTATTGTGTTTGCAAGCTATGGTGCTATGAATTTGTCATAAGGGGATCCTGAGAGGATCTGGATGTTAGCATTTGATTGTGTTTCAATGAGGAGAACCAGGAGCAAATTGCCATTTTAATCTATCAGCTGGCAAAAACACAGATAGGACTCTCCAACAGGCCATCATGAAGAGTCAAAAAAAAAAAATGATTATTTGCCTGAGTGTCCAGGATTAAAGCAAACTAAGAGATGTTACCATCCATAGGACAAAAGGGTCAAAGGGTAAAATATGGTTTAATCCACAGAGATACCAAGAACCAGAGCTTTAGAAAAATCACCCAACAATCGATTGCTTTAGACATTGGTAGAGAAATGAAGCCACTGGATACTCTCATCATCCTATTCTTGTCTTCCCTTCTCCTGTCAGTGTTTTCTGAAGGATGGTGGAATATACCACCCCAAAGATGCCACACTGGTGTAAGGATTATTTTGAGTTAAAGGTATTCAAAACATTACAGATGCAAGAACAGCACTTTGATCTGCCTTTTTCTTCCTGCTCACAGTAGATGAGCCTATCATAAGGAAGATACCCTTCCTGTACCAGGAGGAAAGAAACATTCTTATCACCAGAGAAAGGAAGCTGAGGCCAATGGAAATGTGTGCAAACAAGCCTTGTTAAACTAGTCTGTATCTTTGTAGTTATTTCTCCACCATTAACTGCCGTAATTCAAGTCCCTCTGTCTAGTCACGTTTTTACAATTTACTACTCTTCCTCTATTGGTATGTAAAAGGCTCTAAGTGCTTCTGTGGGTCTTCCCTGTCCTGTGGGCGCTCCCATGTACATATAAAATCTGTATTTCTATTGTTGTTGTTGTTAATCTATCTGGTGTCAATTTAATCCTCAGGCCCCAGCCAGAGAGCCTAGGAGGGTAGAGGTAAAATTTTACCTCCTTTAAGTTCCCATTAGATAAACACATTGGCATAAAGGGCAACAAACCTTATTGATCAGTCCATAAATTCAGCCCCCTGGGATATAATCAGGACAGAGAAGGGTGGAGACTGAATCTGGTGAGAAAGCATATTTTACATGGGGAGAATGCTATTTTATCATTTCCAATGTTTCCTTCTACTTTTCCTTTTTTTTCTTATTCTATCCCTTGTGTGGTGGAAAGAAATATGTTTGTAAATTTGGGATAAATAACTGGTGCTTCTTTTTTTCTCTGGGAATACAGGTTGGCCACAGAGATGTGTGCTCTCTGCCTGCTATGCTGGTCTCTAAGCCTTGCTGAGCAGTACCAGCTCTGACAGCTGGGCTGTCTCGTAATTCTGCATGAGAAGATCCATTTTGTTTCATACCAACCTATGTCCTCCTACTTTTCTATCCATAACAAAGGTAATATTTTGGCCTTTATATTATCTCCTAATTTTATCTCAGCTTGTTCAGCATCTGTGTAGAAAACAGAGATGTATGGCGGAGGGCCTCAAGGGATCCCCAACACTTGGAAGTTATTCTATGTGATATCACATTGTCATGATTACTTTGCTGTCTCAATAGAGGAATAAACTGTTTTCTACTCCACTCCGCTAGGAGGTATAAAAAGTATTTTGCCTCCAGGCATGATAGCTCCTCCCTGTAATTCCAGCTACTCAGGAGGCTGAGGCTGGAGGATTCCATGAGTCCAGGAGTTGAAGACCAGCCTGGACAACATAGTGAGACCCTGTCTCAAAAAGCATTAAAAAAGTCAGGCATTGTTGCTCATGCCTATAATCCAGCATTTTGGAAAGCTGAAACAGCAGGATTGCTTGGGGCCAGGAATTTGAGACCAGCCTGGGCAACATAGCAAGATCCCCAATCTCCAGAAAAATTTTTTAAAACTATGCGGGCATAGTGGCATATGTCTATTTACAAGGTTAAGGCAGGAGGATCATTTGAACCCAGGAGTTCAAGGCTTCAGTAAGCTATGATTGGGCCATTGCACTCCAGCCTGGACAAGAGAGCAAGATCCTGTCTCCACAAACAAACAAACAAACAAAAAACATTAAAAAAATATTTTGCCATACAGTTGAAATAGAGTTAATGATAGAGATATGAAAATCAGCACTCCCCTCTTACAGACAGAAAGGTCTTTACAAAGTCAATCCTGAGAAAGATGTGTCTTATCATAGTGTGGTTATCTCATAACCATCATCAATATAAAGAATGATGTGTTGATCTGAGAAGAGCAAGGGACAGAAAATATTATGGGACAATTCCTAAAATATTAAAAAATGTATTTGAAAAAGTTTTAGAAATACTTAGAAAAAGGGATGGGGCCAGGTAAGTTTTACTAGTAAAGTATATGTATGTTTATGAAATGTATTCATCAACATTTCTGTCACAGAATGATTTTTCTATCTTATCAAAATCACTATCATCAAGTCCAGTTTTTTGACAGTTATATTTATTTGCTATAGTTAAATTTTAATATTAGGTATAGTCCTAATTTTTTGTCATTCATTGAGGTTTAAATTATGTACAATGCACCCATTTTAAGTATACAGACCAATTAATGTTGTCAATGCATATACCTATGTATCCATGAACACAATCAGGATATAGAACTTTTCCATTATACCAAATGTTACCCTCATCCATATTTCCAGTTAATACTTCCTTACTCCTGGGCCCAAGTAACCAGTGAGCTTCTCTTTGCCACTATAGATTTTGTTGTTGTACTTGTTGCTTTATAATTTGATATAAATAAAATCAAATGATGTGTTTATTTTATCCAATTTCTTTCACTCAGCAAAATGTTTTTGATAGTCATGCATATTGCTGGTTATATCAGTAGCTGATATCATATTATTCCTGAGAATCATTTCCTTGTATATAGTTTCATCAAAATTTACCTGTCCTCATGCTGATGGACATTTGTGTTATTTCCAGTTTTTGATCATTTTGAATAAAGCTGTTATAAATTTTCACATACTAATCTTTTTGTGGACATATATTTTCATTTCTCACTCATAAACATCTAAAGGTAGAATTGCAATGTCATATATTAAGGGTAGGTTTAGCTTTTAGAAACCTACAAGTAGTTTGCCAAAGTTGCGCCATTTTACAACCCCACTAGCAGTGTAAGTATGAGAGTTCTGCTATCATTACACACCACAGAAACTTATTATATCAATGGTTATTATTATAAGTATTTAAATGGATGGTTATTGGTACTTCACTCACTCCCATTTACTTTAGTTACATTTAGGAAAATATTCTCTTATATTTATATTTATGCAAAGCACTTTTAAATACATTTTTATTTGCTACCAATGAATTGATGTTACCTCAACAATTTATGCAAATATATTACTGTGTGAATTAATATTTCATTTTAATTATGGTAATTTTAAAAATTAATCCCCATCTTCTCATATTTCTAGATGCTAAACAATCTTTATTCCTGTTAAATAAGAGTCACCACTTATTTAACACTTACTATATCTCAAACACTCTTCCAAGTGAACACATATTTACTCACTTGATTCTCAAAACAATTGAGTAATGGAGAAATTAAGAAATTTTGCTAAATGTGTTTGTTTCACTGTTGTGTGTATATGTGCATATATTTATCTTTATTTATAGATACATAGATATGCATATATATTAATAGTTGTCCCTTGGTATCCATTAAGGATTGGTTCCAGGACCTCCCTGGATTCCAGAATCAGCAGATGCTCAAGTCCTTTGTATAAAATGGTGTGTATAACCTACATGCATCTTCATATATACTTTAAATCATCTCTACATTATGTGTAATATTTAACACAATAAAAATGCCACATAAATAGCTGTTACATTTTATTATTCAGGGAATAATGACAAGAAAATTAAGTTTGTGTGTGTTTAGCATGGATATTAATACTACTTTTCTTCTAAATATTTTGAATCCACAGATGCAGAACCCATGGATACAGAGAGCCAACTGCACATATGCATCTATCTATTTTTTTCTACTTTTAATATCAATTAGTCTTCTGAATCAAGAAAGAAATTTGTTAAACATCACACTCAGAATTTACCCTCATCATTATACATCTCTACTCCATGCGGTTCTAGAAGGGACTGTAAATCACTCTACTTTTGTTCCCCTCTTGCCACAGGGGAAAGTAAGCATCGCAGTCATGCCAATCATCATACTCTTTCCTCACAATCACATTGATTAACCAATCATACTTATACCTTTGGATTTTATATGCATAGACTACATGCAGGGAATACTCAGTTCTCTCTAGGGATCAAAACAAAACAAAACAAAAACTAAAGGAAATATAAATCTGGAACATTCTATGATAATGCCTCCAATCTCTCCCCTTCTTTCTGTTTCATAAAGGAAACCAATTTGCAGTACATGAGAATAAATTTAACATAGAAAAAAATCCAGATTATTTGTAGTGGAGTCTGTTACAGTAGTTTCCTGTGACTACTGGAAAGAAGTACCACAGATTGGGTAGTTTACTAACCATTTAGCACTCATGTGCACAGATAGAAGTAAAACTCAACAGAAATCATGCAGGTGGGAGGTAGGGATGGGTGGAATTATACTTAACAGGTACAATGTACACTATCTGGGTAATGGGTACACTTATAACTTTGATTCAAGCAGTACAAAAACAATCCTTGTAACCAAAACATTTGTACTACCATAATAATCTGAAATTTTAAAAGGTGGGGGGAGGAACTCTAATAAATTAATAAATTAATTAATTAATTAATTTTGTTTTTTTCCCAGTTCTGGAAGTTAGAAGTCTGATATCAAGGTGTCCTTAAAGGTATATTTCCTTTTGAAACCTACAGAGAAATTCTTCTTTTCCAATTTCTAACTTCTAGCGTTTTCTGGTTATCTTTGGCATTCCTTTGCTTGTAGCTGAGTAACGCCAATCTCTGCCTATGTCATCACACGGGGTTCTTCCTGTGTGAGTCTGTTTTCACCCGGCCATCTTATGTGGAAACCCATCACATTGGCATAGGGACACAGCCTACTCCACCATGACCTCATTTTAGCTATTACATCTGAAATAATCTTCATTTCCAAATAAGGTCAAATTATGAGGTACTTAAGGGTTATAATTTCAATATATCTGTTTCTGGGGAGAGGTGGAGGCACAGCTCAACCTAACCCCTAATATGGGGCAAAGAGAGGCTAAGATAGAGTCATAAGAGGAGAAATATTTGAATCTCTAGAACTAGTTGTGCCTGTTGCCAATCCTAATTGTAAACATCCCAAATGCAAAAGCTAATAAATTAATATTTTTTGCTTTATTTAGTTTATTACAAATAAAATTATTCCAGTATACCTGCTTTATTTTTCTAGTTTTAAACATTCCTATTGTTTATAACCAACAAACTCTGCCTTTTCACATAGACAATCATGTTTTGCAAAATGTAAGATCGGTGATTTAATAATTCAACTTTTTAAACTTTTTAATCGTGCATGAGACCTTGACCAGTAAGAGTAGGATTCATTGCTCCTTCAAGGTTCTACTAAGTTTGAGAATGGATAGAATGCCAGGAGCTGTAATTCTTTACTCCTTTGACTCTGTGTGCAAACAGTCTTCTGAATTAGTTAAGGGAAATTTACCTTTATCAGGTCAGGCAGGGCTTATCAGTCTATTCCAAAGACCTCAAGCATCAAATAATCTGAGAACATTTATTACAAATATAGTCTTTCATGTCTCATCCCTAATTTAAAGAAAAATAATGTTTGATAACACATGAAATTCATTTATATGAGATTGTTGTCCATGGTAGCAACTACATGTAGGGAACACTATGACTGAATCATTAGGCGTTATCCTAAGTGAAAGAAGCCCAAGTAAAATGGACACATTGTATGATTCCATTTTTATGATATTCAGGAAAAGGCAAAATTATAGAGATAGAAAACAGATTAGTGTTTGCCAGAGATTGGGTTGTGCAAAGGGGTTGACTACAAAGGAGCATGAGGGAAAGGAGGGAGATGAGGTGAGGGTGTCTTGAGCTGGTGGTTACAGGACTGTATGCATGTGAGAAAACACAGAACTACAAACATAAAAGTCAATTTCACAGCATGCAAATTATACCTCAATTTAAAAAATAAATTAAATCCAGCAACTTGAATGTTTCTATTTTCTCTTATACTTTCTAAAATTAATGTTGCTGGTACATTTTTTGACTCATAGATAATTTAAATTATTGTATTTTATTTTAAGCTATATCTGTTAGCATTAGAACGTGCCATATTTTCATATTTAGTGATTTTGTTTCATTTTATGCTTTCACTTTATCTGGTAATAAAATTGTGATTCATGTTTGTTAGACTTGCCTCATATCTCATTGTCCACAACTTTACATGCAACTTTACAGAATTACTTATTTTTATATATTTCCTTTTTATATATGTTCCTCATATTCGGGATTGAGTTGGGAATATTTACATATTCAACATGTAATTTTTGTTCTTTTTAAGGTAAGTTTACTATTTTCCCCACACTAATTGGTACAAGATGAAGAAAATAGAATTATATTTCTTCTTTGTGTCATTTTGAACCCAGAGAGAGGGGAAAAATGATGAATATACCACTTGTGTACTTTTTTCACTGCTAAACTATCCTGCAGTTTTTTTAGGCAGTTAAAAATACAGACACATCTTATTCTAAGCCACTACAATTGCCTATGCCCATTTGTCTATTTTTTTAAATGCACTTGACAGTGTTGATGATCTGTAAGAAATGTTGCTGTAGCTACAGCCTCACAGAGATTTCTGAAAATAATACTCAGATAGTAAGGAAAGGCTCATATTTAGTTATGTAGTCCCAAAACATGCATTTCATTTCGTGCATGTGAAAGGAGCCATATGCTTCACTGAATGTAATGATGAATTATAAACCACCCATGGAAACAAGTACCAGTGAGGAGGCAGGAGGAAATGGGAAGTTAACACAAATCAAAGTGCAAGGCTGAAATAAATTGAATCAACTGTGCCTTGTTTTCTATACAGTTTATATTTAATTTTTAACAGAAGTCTATATTTAAGGAGTTCACTGTTTTTTTGTGCTCTATTTTTGACTTATTTTCAAGAAGAGAATTAATAGTTTGTGTCACTATTCTAAGTATTCTAATTATTATTATATTGTATTTGAATATAATTTATGTTGCATATTTCATACTAGGTAAAACCTAATATGAAATATGGTTTTTAACATGTGATAAATATTTTCATTCCATTGAGTTATTTTTCTATGATGTCCGATTACTAGGAAATTGAGACTTGTAAGATTATCACTCTTGAGACCATTATGAGGAAAATTAGCTAACATTCTTCTCTTATAGCTAGGATTATGATATAGTAATTTTTCCAATTTAGTGTATATATGCCTTATTTTACAAATAGTTAATCAGCAAGGTTTCAGTTTTATATGATATTTGGATGCATTTTTTATCCATTTACTTAATAGTGGTAAAATTTCTAAAGTCTAAGGACCAGAGCAAGAGGAAATTAAGAATCAGAGTAAAGGAAATAGGCTAGTATTTAAAGAAGACATATTGGCTTATTCCATTGTATCTTCCTATCTGTGTCATCTTCTATTCAATACCCTGAGTAAATTAGAGTTCATAATAACTCTTGTAAATATCATCTACAATAAATTCTGTTATTAAAGTAAACTCATAAAGAAAAAAATCCATTTAAAATATGTTATTCTTCCTAAGAATATCTGATATCATACTATTAACATTATAAATTATGACTGCATATAAGTCTAATCAATGGTTTAAATGTTCTAAATGTTTCTAGTTCAACCATATTAAATATTTGCCATCTTTAGATATGATCAGTTAGAGAAAAGGGTAAATTACTGGCAAAATATGTTACCTTTTAAAATATTAAGGTTTGAGAAGAAAAAACAGATTTGAAAGGGTTTAGTAGATCTGTGTAGTCTACACAGAGATAAACATTTATGATCATTTAGAAAGAAGGGGAAATCAGTGGGAAAATATGTTATTTTTAAAATAGTAAGATTTGAGGGAAAAACAGATTGGAAGGGGTTTAGTAGATCTGTGCAGTCAACACAGGGAAAAACATTTGGACTGACACTGCACTTTACATTTCCTTTTAGTAACAGTTCAAACACTATAATATCTGACAAATGATAGATGCTAAAGTTATTTAGTGTAGGATTTTCTAGTTGTTGAACATCGGTTGAAGGTGACATATATAGGTGAAGTGGCGTAACATTAAAAGAACATAAGCAAAATATTCAGAGTCATATAAAATATTTTTAGCCTTAGCTGTCGTGGAACAGGGAGATATTCAAAAGTTCAGGTGGGGTAGCTAGTTTTGAGATATATATGTATATTTTTTTTAAATATGAGTTGCTATGAGAGGATAGGCTAAGTTTTGGGGATTTTTTTGGAAAATATCTTAATCTTAGTAATATTTATAGAGAAATATTTCAGAGAAAATGTCTGCCCTCTGAATTAGGTTTGAAGTAGCATGTATCTTACTCCCATGATGCCAGTAGCCAATAAGAGTTTTCACAAAAGTCTAACAAGTTTTCTTTATTCATAGTGACACAGGACATTCTTTAACTTCATTACTACTCTAAGACCCTAGGATCTTTTGTCCCCAATGAGTGAGTCCTGGAAAACAGTCACAAGTGTGGTGGCCATGTGAGCATACTAGCACACCTCTTCCTACAGAGAGTACAATTGACCAAATATTCTCACTTCTTCCTTGAAAATCCATCGCCATGGTTATGCTAAGGCCAGACTCCCATGAATGAGTGCAGCAGAGATGCTGAAACAGAGCGTTTCCTAGGAGACTAGACTACTTTGTAAGCTGACGTTGGCTCTAGGATTTCCTAAATTTGAAGAAACTTCATTAAAATGAAAGGCAGTCAAGACACTTTTTTTTGGTTTGTTTTTCTGTCTTAGTTGGCATCAGAATTACACTGTGAGATTTGAAGGTCCCTCCTTCTCCTTATTCCCTTTCATGCTAGTGTTTCCACTCTTAAATTCCTTAAACATTGAATCTCTTTCTGGCATCTGCTTCTCTGAGGACCTGGACTAATAGTGCAGGATTATATTTTTGTTTCTAAAGAAAATATAAAACTTTGATGCAACTCCAATGATAAGAAAATATTCTGAAAATTCTACTACTGTGACATTACACAATTGGATTTATTTTTTCTTCACAAACCATTCTTGAGGGTTTGTAACATGAAAGAGAGGAAACCCTTTGTATCAGGAATATCAGTTCAAACTTTACCTGGAATTACCATCTTAAAATAAATAAAATACACATACACACACAAGCACAGATACATACAAACAAGTCTTACCAGTTAATGAAATGAAGACTCTTAACGTAATATTTCATTGTAGGTAAATAATATAAATTGGAATTTTATACTTGAAATATGAGGGACCTTAGAGATAATGCAGACCAACTTTCTTATTTTCTTATTTTCCATTTGACAAAATGGAGAGCTAGAGAACTGCAATAGTTAACATGAATAAAATTCCTTGGTAGTTGCAAAAGTAATATATATATATATATATATATATATATATATTTACAATAAGTCTCCCTATTAGGTACTTACATAAAAAATTATAACATTTAAACCTCAAAACATGTCTACAACAAAGACTTTAATATCATTGTACCTACTTCATTTTCTGGAAAATATTTCTCAAAGTTATTAAAGTAACTTGCCTTTAGTCTCATATAAGGAAATGCCAGATCCAGGTTAATTCACATTTCACAAACTAAAGCTTGAAATCTTTCCTGGTGGTTTAGAATACTCCCTAAGAGCCTCATTTGACTTTTCTTTAAAAATAATTCTCTTACAAATTCCTATATTAAATATAAAGCCATTTTTCTGTCTATTTGTTTCACTGGTAGCATCGTTTTCATTTAAATATATTTCAGTGAGAAAAATGTTATCTATTGTTATATGTAACATTATTTCACTAAATAAATATCGTGTTTCTCCTTTGTAAAACTTTTCCATGATAGTGATATTCTATGTGTCAATAACAATTTTCTGTTTATTTAACAGAAAGCTATTTTGACATGTTTAAGTGGAAGTAGTCCTGAAATGATTATCAAATAATTGTCTATTTATCTTATATTCTTGGAAACTTTAAGTGTACAAACAACATACTAATTCTTTAGATATCTCTTTGCTTGTATAAAGTTTGATTCATGTTATAAAACTTCCATTTTGAAAAAATTTTAATGTGATCCATAGCATTACTAGAATTTTGTGAGATAAACTTCTTGCTTTAAAATAGTATAGGCAAACATGCCTTTACTGAGCTGTCATAAAATGCTGTGAATGTAACAGCTTGCCATATTTTGACTACTTTTTAATTAAACCATTTTTTATTTTCTTCTCATTATGTGTAGTGTTACACAGACAGACATGAGATAGCAACTGTGGCCAAAAAGCCCTTAATATTATAATTACATAGGTTCTTAGTCCCCTATTTAGTATTTCCTAAAACCTATCATCTAATGTATTAGTTGGCCTATCTTAGGGTGGGTAAACCTCATAACTAATGGATGTGGAGCACACTATATGGGGGAAAGGCACACTTGTAACCCTGGCTTGGGCAAGGCAAAGGCATTATATGTAACCAAAATGTTTGTACTCCCATAATATTCTGAAATAATACAAAAAAAAAGAATATGGAAAAAAATAGACAAGAAAAACAAAACCTTTTAAAGTGTGGATATCACTGTCAACTATAGAAGAGCTGTTTATTCACACTATTGATCCTCAATTTTTAGATCTATTTGACACTCAGCAAATGTTACAGAATTAGACCACACACAGTACAGAAAGAGTTTCCCAGGCCTTCAATGGATATGCAAAAAGACTGATATAATGTTAAAGGTAGAAACTAAATGGAACTCTGCAGTGGAAAATCTTCTTGAAGTCTTTTATTTAGTGGAAAGAAAGTTGCAACAAAGCTTGTGTATGTGAGTATGTGTGTATATTGGGCAAAGTTCCCAGAATAGACTTAAAATGAAACTTGCATTGTGTGAGGTGTTTGGACACAGTGGGAGGGCAACTTTCTAAAAATCTCACTGTGCCTTACTCTTGCCCAATTCTGCCTCCTGATGGTCTATTAATGTTCATATTTTATAATCATTCAGACCCAAGGGAAGATGTTAACTTTTTTACCTTTGTGCCATATCTTAGAATGCCTATATAACTGATTCTTTGTTATTCTTAAATTCATGTTGTTCTCACATATATGGCTGAATCATTTTAAAATAATATGATATTACAAAATGAGCAAAAAAGGCACCCTGCTAAGCTCTTTACACACAGTGCCATATTTATTCTTTATGACAATTTTTTATTTGCATAAATTTATGGGGTACAAGTGTAATTTTGTTACATGCATAGATCATGCATGTATGTGGCAGTGAAGTCAGGGCTTTAGGGTGTATCCATCATCCAAATAATGTACATTGTACCCATTAAGTAATTTCTCAGCATCCAGCCCCCTCCCACCTCTTCACACTTCTGCATCTCCAGTGACTATCATTTCACACTCTACATCCATGTGCACATGTTATTTAGCTCCCACTTATGAGTGAGAACATGTAGCATTTGTCTTTCTGTTTCTGAGTTGTTTAAATTAAGGTAATGACCTCTGTCTGGATCCATCCATATTGCTGTAAAAGAATGTGATTTTATTATTTCATAAATGAATAGCATTACATTGTGTGTATCCATATTTTCTTTATCCATTCATCTGTTGTTGGGTACTTAGATTGATTCCACATCTTGGATATGGTAAATAGTGCTGCAATAAACATACAAGTGCAGTTATCTTTTTGATACAATGATTTCTTTTCTTTTGGGTGGATACTTACTAGTAAGATTGCTGGATCAAATGGTAATTATATCATTAGTTTTTGAGAAACCTCTATACTGTTTTCCATACAGATTATATTAATTTACATTCCCACTAACAGTACATAAAAATTGCCTTTTCTCTGCATGCTCTCTAACACCTGTTATTTTTATCTTTTGAATTACAGCCATATTGAGTGGTATAAAATGATAACTCATTTGGTTTTGATTTGCATTTCTCTGATGATTAGTGATGTTGAACTTTTTTCATATGCATGTTGGCCATTTGTACGTTTTGAAAAAAAATATATTCATATCCTTTGCCCCCTTTTAAGAGGATATTTATTTTTGAGGTAGGTTCATTTGTCCCATTTCACAGGCTGAGAAATTGACACTGATACATTTAGCTAATTTAATTATGATTATACCTTAGTGAGTGGTAGATCTATAAATCATAGGATTTAAGAAAACATAGAGGAAATAAAATTTTCTTCATTCCTAACTTGGTGTGAAAAGTAATGACAAAATCAACAAAAGCAGGTTGAAAATACTAATAAACAGTTTTAAAATTGTGAACACTTTTCTTATGAAAGTTAATCTGCATTTCTACTTACCTCAAATGTTTCAAGACTTTTTCACTTTTTGTATATAAATAGTTCCATGTTCACCCTGATATATTCAACTTTCTATTTTTCTACTTCCCTATTAGAAGCTTTTTTTATCCACAAAATCTATTATTTTTAGAAAATGCTATGGTGGTGCTTTCTTGCTTTTCTATATATTATTTCTCAGCTAGTTACATCACCATGTATTTTGTTTTTGCTTTGAGTTCCTTGAAGTTTCAATGCCTGAGAAGTCACATATTGAAAGCTAATAATCTCCAATGTCCACACTAGAGGTGTCACCTCCCCATTTTTCTATTATTTGTATATTGACGCATTTCTCAATTCTGTTCAAAATATGTCAAATCTCTTCTTAATTTGAACTTGAACCTACATTGCTTCTGCCCCAAATTTCAAGACAATAATTGTTCCACATTTTATAAGGACTTGAAAATACATATAATCATATCTCATAGGCAAACAGACATTATAGGTTGTAACATGGTATTATCAAAGTATTTTCCTCTATATCTATATCTATATATATAGAGAGAAATATATATATATTTCCCAAATGAATCATAATTCATTGACAAGTAACTTGTATTTCAGCATGAAAAATTATTTTCAATACCCCTAAAGTCCTCAGCTTTATACAATAACTTCATTTCAAAAGAGAACATTTGCTTAACACAAATATTTGCATAGATAAAAGGTACATTAAGTGGTTTTATTTATTTATTATTTTTTTTATTTCAGCATATTATGGGGGTACAAATATTACAGTTATGTATATTTCCCATGTCCCCTTCCCCCCTTGAGGCAGAGCATTAAGTGGTTTTATAATGAATAGGTTATAAAAGGTGAATTCAAGTCTTCATAGCTTGAAATTGGAAAAAGTTTCAACAAAGCAGATAAAAATATACATCAAGGAAAGGACACCCTATTCAATAAACGGTGCTGGAAAAACTGGATAGGAACATTCAAAAGAATAAAACTGGATCCCTATCTCTTAGCATATAAAAAATTAACTCAAGATAGATGAAAAACTTAAATGGAAGACCTGAAATGATAAAAATGCTAAAGAAAAATTCAGGGAAAATTCTTCTGCACATTGATCTAGCCAAAGAACTTATGACCAAGACCACAAAAGCAAATAAAGAAGAAACTAAAATAAATAAGTGGAACTTAATTAAACTAAAAATTTTCTGCACAGCAAAGGAAATAATCGACAAAGTAAATAGACAACATACAGAATGGGAGAAAATATTTGCAAACTATACATTCAACAAAAAGCTAATATCCAGTATTCATAAAGAACTCAGTCAAATCAGCAAGAACAAAAACAAAAACAAATAACCCTATCAAAAATTAGGCAAAAGACATGAACAAATTTATTTCAAAGGAAGAAAGACAAATGGCCAATAAACATATGAAAAAATGCTCAACATCATTAACTATCATCAAAATGCAAATTAAAACCATATTATGATACCACCTTACCCCTGTCACAATGTCTGTTATTAAAAAGTTAAAAAACAGAAACTTTTCCAAAGAAGACAGAATAATGGTCAACAAACATATTAAAAAATGCTCAACATCTCTAATCATCAAGGAAACGTAAATCAAAACTGCAATGAGATATCATTTATCTCCAGGGAGAATGGCCTTTATCAAAAAGTCCCCAAACAATAAATGTTGATATGGATATGAAGAGATAGGAACACTAATACACTGCTGGTGGGACTGCAAACTAGTTCAACCTCTGCAGAAAGCAATATGGAGATACCTTAAAGCAATACAAGTAGATCTTCCATTTGATCTCATTACTGGGCATCTACTCCCAAGAACAGAAGACATTCTATAAAAAAGACTTCTGCCCTAGAATGTTTATAGCAGCACAATTCACAATTGCAAAGAAGGAGAAACAACCCAAGTGCCCATCGATACATGAATGGATTAATAAAATGTGGTATATGTATACCATGGAGTACTATTCAGCTATAAGAAACAATGGTGATATAGTGCCCCTTGTATTTTCCTAGATAGAACTAGAACCCATTCTACTAAGTGAAGTATCCCAAGAATGGAAAAATAAGCACCACATGTACTCACCAGCAAACTGGTTTCACTGACCAGCACCTAAGTGCACATATAGGTATAACATTTATTGGGCGTCGGGCAGGTGGGAGGGGGGAAGGAGGGGATGAATATATAAATATGTAATGAGTGTGATGCACACCATCTGGGGGATGGACAAACTTGAAGCTCTGACTGGGGGTTGTGGGGAAGGGCAACTGACATAACCTAACATTTGTACCCCCATAATATGCAGAAATAAAAAAAAACAATAGATGTTGGCATGGATGCAGTGAAATGGGCACACTTACACACTGTAGATGGGAATATAAACTAGTACAACCATTATGGAAAACAATATGGAAATTCCTCAAAGAACTAAAAGTAGACCTATCATTCAATCCAGCAATTCCCCTACTGGGTATCTATTCAAAGAAAAAGAAGTCATTATATCAAAAAGACACTTACACCGGAATGTTTATCACAGCAACCATTCACAATTGCAGAGATATGGAATCAACCTAAGTGTCC
This sequence comes from Cheirogaleus major, assembly GCA_963574435.1. Taxonomy (NCBI): domain Eukaryota; kingdom Metazoa; phylum Chordata; class Mammalia; order Primates; family Cheirogaleidae; genus Cheirogaleus; species Cheirogaleus major. Next base: position 27,880 of record CAUYPO010099576.1, on the reverse strand, counting down.
ATCAACTGAGGAGTTGAAAAATAAAATGTGTTATTTACATACCATGAAATATTACTCAGCCATAAAAGGAAATGAAATCATGTCTTTTGTAGCAACTTAGATGGAATTGGAGACCATTATCCTCAGTGAAGTATGTCAGGAATTGGAAAACAAATATCACATGTTCTCACTTACAAGCGGGAGCTAAATGAGGGATACATATATTATGAAGTGGTGTGATGGACATTTCAAACTAAGAAGGAGAAGGGTGAGAGGGGCCCAAGGGATAAAAATCTACCTATTGGGTACAATGTACACTACTCCGGTGATGGGTACACTTAAAGCCCTGGCTTCAGAATGATGTAATCCATCAATGTGGCAAAAAACACTTGTATCCCCTAAATTTTTTTTTGAAGTTAAAGAAAAGGAAAAAGAAAAAGTCTTACAGCTGTAACAACAATGTTAAACATTTTCTTCATAGTCTTCCTCAGGTAAAGAACTGAATTTTGCAAACGCTACTCCTCATCAAGAAATAATTGTTCTTTACTTTTCTGCACCATAAAAACTAAGGAAACACAAACATGTATTAGAATCAAAGTGTCAAATAGAATTAACTTCAAGTGGTTTGGTTCTGAATATACATTTATATTTCCTCTCAACATAGATAAATTTTCAATTTACAAAGGAAGTCTTCCAAAAAAAAAAAACAACTGGAAATTTAAGTCCAGTACTCTTAAAATTGTATTGATTTTTATTTCAGAAAGACGAAAAGCACAAAAACCTATTTTGCTCGATGTCATTTTGTAATCTCACTTGAATAGGTAGAAATAAATGCTAAATTGTGATGCTCTCTAAGTAGAAATATCTGATTTGTCCTGTTTAATCTTCCTTTCTAAAATTATTTTTAATTGACAAGTAAAAATGTATACATTTATAGCGTACCAAATGATATTTGTATACAGTGTGAAATGGTTAAATCAAGCTATTTAACATATGTATTACTTTATCTACATAATTTTTAATTAAAATATTTCTGAGAGAAAAAATGCACAAAATACTTTAGCAGACCTTTCTTACATTTAATTAAATGTAAGAATTAATGAATTTTATTTAATGACATGTGAAATTAATGAATGAAATGCAAGCCAGAAATAGCTCACTATCCTGAACCAATCCTGGTAAGTATAGACCAATCAGTCCCAAACTTTGAGCTAATTTCAATTCATTAAACTGTATTATTGGTATGCAAAGTGGATGGATATAGGAGGTATCAATCACTAAATCTCCTCCTCTGTTTTCATTAAAACTCAAGAAAACTTGGAATTTGTGCATTAGGATATAACATATCTAAGAAAATATATCAAAATGGATATGTGCTGTCATAATATCAGAAAGATGCTTTGTGATTTAAAATTAGCTCTAAACAATCTTTCACCCTAGGCTTGCATAACTCTCATAAATCTTAATTTTGTTGTTGGTGTCGCTATAACTCCATGAAAATCATCAGAGATCAATACATATTACACCCTTTCTCTTGACCTTGGGGCAAAAATCTACCGACCTTGCCTTAGGACAAGAACAGATGCGCTAAATCAGTGCAATCTTGCCAACTTGGTTTTAAGATGTTTCTGTAAATTGATGGTCCCTTACATGGTACAATCTACATTGCTCACTGATACAACATTCTTACATGTAAACTTATCTCCAATGATATTAAATTACAATCTTCCTCACACATTTCTATCCATTACTGCAATACTTTATACTGTTATAAAATTCACGGCTGTTTCGCTTCTGCATGAGAGCTATCTATGTACCAACATATTTAATGGACATCTAGAAAATCTGAATTTACCTTTATTTTTAATTGATGGGTCTTATCTTATAACTAAAATAAGAAATTATTAGGTTAAATGCATAGTAATGTTTTTTAACTCATCCTAATATAATAAGACCCATTATCAGACTTGTAAGTTACTTCATTCATAAGAAATTTCCAAAATTAGAAGATATATACATATTTAGGGATAAAGAAGGATTCTGGAAAGCCTTAAAAACAAAAGTGTTTCTGTACTTCAACAGGAATCACAACTAAAAATATTAAACAAACTAAAGGAAGTGGCTATTTTGAAGGAAAACAACCACTGGGCTGTGGCAGTCAGTTAATATAGAGAATAAGGAAAACACCCTAGTTAATTATTATGTCAAGATGCAAATTTCACTAAAATCTTAGTCTAAGTCCTACCTCAAAACTACATATTTCTGGATTTCAAAGAGGCCATGGAATTACAGCAATAGTTCCAGAGTTTGAAAAAATAATGGGACAATATCTGGATGCAAATTACAAGAGAATAATCTCTAACAATCTCAGGATGGCCATGTGATGGCACGAGAGGAACTCAAATAGAAATCTTCAAAATATTTACATGAACTTGCCCATCACAGCAAGGTCACAGCAAGGGCCACTATACCCAATCAACAAGGGAGGAAAGTCTTACAAATTGCCAAGAGTGTTTCTGGAGCGTTCCTCATACGTTATCAGCATAATCTTGGTAATACTATCAAGGAAATATTTGGACAAGAGCCCAACTAAGCCTCATGCTTTTGAAGATTTCCAAATGGATTTCACACAAGTAAACCTACAATGGTTTTAAATATGGTATGGTTAATGATGTCTCTCATTATGAGTAGAAACTCTTGTTTGACAGAAATCTCTGGCATTGGCAGTATAAAAATAATTCATGATTTTATGTGGGAAAACCAACCTATTGTCAGGGGCACATATTGAATTACTTCACTAGAACTTGAGATTATTCAGAAACTTCCCGAAAGAAAAATAGAAATCTAAACTAAAATGAGACAAAGGTTCAGATAAGCTCAAATCTCTTCTGAAAAATATATAGGGGAAAGGCTGCCTTCAAATATTAATGAAAAGACCTTACCAGTTAAAATTAATAACTGTCATAGTAGTGAATGCCCAAGGTGTTGATCTTTACATCATGTTAAGGATCTAATTAAAGAGACGTAAGTTACCCTTAGATCACTGGAAACTCTTCCAGCTAATAAGCTCAAGCTGACAATTCTTAGAAATCTTTCATGAATATGTTTTTGGGAAAAGGGGCAGGCTTTCCCCAAGATCTTCAGATCTAGTAGCCAACTTTGTGATGTTTACAGTTTCTATCCAAGACTCTAAAACCAAGTTGCATATGACTAAAACCTCAAAAGGTCTACTTTTATCTGTCTTCACTTGTTATTTTCCTTAGATATTTTGTTTTCTGTCTGATTATTTAAAGGTCTATATTGCTTTCAGATCATTGTTGTCTCTTTACTATAATACCCATAATGCCCATATTCTAGGTAATGATAGTTACATCTTTAGTAACATCAAATATCTGATTAAGATTTTCTCTTTATTTGGCTAAGTATAATTGAGCCAATGTTTAGGTTTGTATTCCTTTCCCTCTGCTTGTCACACAGCCCTCCTTTTCTTGTAATGAAACAGTTGGTTTCATGTGTAATTACAGAGAATTACTTAGTTACTTTTTATATGGCAAAAAATATGATAGTCCAGATAGTCAAAAGTCTAAAATTTCCCATCGAATCACACATAGAGATGGAAGTTACTATTTTCATAAAACAACCACTATGGATCTTTAATAGGAGATACATTTTTTAATTAGACTTTTGAAAAATTTAGCATGAAAAGTGACTACATTACAGATGATACGTATTTGGGAGCTATTTAATTTTACAAACTTTATAATGAAGGCTCAGTGTGGATTTTTAGATTGAGATCTACTACCACCCTACTCACCAATAATACTGACTCACACCTGACCATGATTGTAAATTGTTGCTAAACCCACAGAGAAATATACAAAAATTTCAGAGGAGCATTTTGCTTAAAACCAATGGGTGACTGCCGAAGATTGTTATTGGAGTTGAAACACAAATGCCTTTTTGCAAGATCTGGCTCTGGGAAGATGGATGAAAATCATTATACACCTGAATCACTCATGTATAAGATAGATTCAAATTGTAATAACACAGGCCATAAAGAAGTAAGTTGAAATTTGAATAGCCCTTCATAAAAGCTAAGGCAAAACTTACAATCTGAACTTAGCTGAGAAGATTGCCTGCTAAGCCAAATATCTCAACATTGTAGTAAGATTCAGTAGCTACATAACACAACATTCATGGTATTGAGAATAAAATCCAAAATTACTCAACATTGAAAACAAATAGACAAATATTCCAAACAAACAGAAAATGTTACTAAGTCTCAAGGGAACATAAACAGATGCTAACCCTGAGATAAGGCAGATACTGGAATCATCAAGTACAGACTTTAAAGAAGTTCTTATATCTCTGAAACTATGATAACTCAGGTAAAACCAAACATAACTGATATAAACAGTGAGCTTCAGAGAAATTTAAACTTTAAAAGAAATAAGAAAGGACTTTGAAACTGACAATGATAATATTTGAATTTAAAATTTCATTAGATGAGCTCAATAGGAGAATAAATTGTTTGCTGTCTTATAATAGTGCAGTTTATGGTGCCCCCAAACAATTACAATAGAAACCTCAAAAATCACTGGTCACAGATCACCATAAACAAATATAATAATAATAATAATAATGGAAAATTTTGGAATAATGTGAGAATTACTGAAATATGACACAGAGGGAAGGGCTGGACAAGATGGCCAAATAGAAACCTCCAGCATCCTTCCTCTGCAAGAACATCAAATTCAACAACTATCTATGTTAGCAAACACTTTCAGAAGAACCAAAACCAGGTGAGCAATCATACTACCTGGTTTTAACATTATATCAAGGAAAGAGGCACTGAAGAGGGCAGAAAAGATAATCTAACATTTCCTACATAACCCCACCCTCATCCCCCAGCAATTCTTCACCAGCATGCCAGGTGGAGAGAGAATCTGTGTGCCCAAGGAAAGGAGAATAAAGTCATTATGGGGCTTTGCACTGAAACTCAGAATCGCCCTGAACAGGGGAATATAGTACAGGGCAGAATGCCACCAATGCCCACAAAGGAAGTATTTAGACCATCTTGGCCAGGGAGAAATCTTCTGCTCCAAAATTGAGTCTGGCTAGCCTCACCACCAACTGACAAAAAGCAACCCGAGGCTTGGACTAAATTTGTAAGGCAGTCAGGCCACAAAGGCTGCAGGACTTGGGAAATTCCTGCAACTATGCTGGCTCAGAGCCAGTGGACTTAGAGTGCACATGACCAAGCGAGACATCAGCGCTAGTGGACAAGCTGGTACCTTTGATACTCCCTCACAACTATAGGCATTGCTGCTCAAAGAGTCTTCTCCCACTCTGGGAAAGGAAAGGGAAAAGTTCAGAGTACTTTGTTTTGCAAATTGGGTGCTAGCTCAGCTACAGTAAAATAAAGTACTAAGCAGACTCCTAAAGCCCCTAAGTCTATGCCTTAGTTCCTTGAAGGCATTTCTGGACCCACCTTGGGCCAGAAGGAAATATGCTGCTCTGAAGGGAAGGACTCAGTCCTGGCAGGATTCACCACCTACTGACTGAAAAGCTCTTGGTCTTTGAATAAATATCAGAGGTTGACAAGCAATAGTCACCATGGGCTTTGGGTGAGATTGGACTGTCTTCAGGTGTGACCTTGGTGCCAGTGGCCACAAGGGAGTGTCCACGTAACTCCTCCCCTAACTCCATCAGTATAGCACAGAGAGTGAGGGAAGCAATTGAGAAACTCTGCTTGGTAATCCAGGGAATTGTCCCATGTCTTACCCAAGTCCACCAAGGAGATACTACCAGGAGTTTGCAGAAGTTACAGTGTTATTGGGCTTGGGGGATCCCCAGTGCTTATTTGGTTACAGTGACCAAATACTTAGATCACAACACTCAATTCCTTTTGAATATCTGAAAAGGACAGGTTGAAACAAGCCCAGACTGCAAAGAAAACATGACCTAATCAAATGAACTAAATGAGTTACCAGTGACCAATCTCAGAGAAATAAAGATATATGAGCTTTCAGACAAAGAATTCAAAATAGCTGCCCTGAAGAAGTTCAATGAATTTCAAAACACACAGAGAAGGAATTCAGAAGCCTATCAGAGAAATTTAATAAAAAGTTTGAAATAATGATAATAAAAAAATCAACCAGAAATGCTGGACCTTAAGAATTCTATTGAGAAACTGAGAAATACATCAGAGTCTCTCAATAGCAGAATTGATCAAGCATAAGAACAAATTAGTGACCTTAAACACAGGCTATTTGAAAGTACACAGTTAAAAAAGAAAAAAGAGAAAAGAAAAAAATTATAAAAAAGAATAAAAAAGAATGAAGCACATCTATGGGATCTAGAAAATAGCCTCAAAAAGGCATATCTAAGAGTTACTGACCTTAAAGTTGAGGTAAAGATAGAGAGTGAAGTAGAAAGTTTATTCAGAGAAATAATAACATAACTTTTGAAACCTAGAGAAAAATATCAATATTCAGGTATAAGGTCACAGAACACCAACCCAGACAAGAATACCTCAAGATTTAATAATCAAGCTCCCAAAGGTCCCAGATAGAGAAAAGGTACTAACGGAAGAAAGAAAGAAAAAAAAAAAAGAAAAATTATATAAAGGATCTCCAATATGCTTGGCAGCAGACTTCTCAGTGAAAACCTCACAGACCAGAAGATAGTAGCATGACATATTCAAAGTGCTGAAGGAAAAAAAACCCTTAACCCTAGAATATCACATACTGCAAAAATATATTTCAACATGAAGGAGAAATAAAGATTTTCCCAGAACAAAAGGTGATGGATTTTATCAACACCAGACTTGTCCTATAAGAAATACTAAAAGGAGTTCTTTAATATGAAAGAAAAAGACATTAATGAATATTAAGAAATCATTTGAAGGTGTACAACTCACTGGTAACAGTAAGGACACAAATATAGAAGACGCCATTTCTGTAATTATGGCATATAAACCACTTATTTCTTGAGTAGGAAGACTAAAAGACAAACCTATCAAAAATAATAACTGGAATAACTTTTTAAGAATTAGAAAATATAAAAAGATATAAATGAAAACAACAAAAATTAACAAAAGCTATGGGGGGATGGAGTTAAGGTGTCGAGTTTCTTTTAACTTTCTCTTTGCTTGTTTGCTTGTTTCTTGTAAGCAGAGTTAGGTTGTCATTTGTTTAAAATAAATGGTTATAAGATTTTATTGCAAGCCTCATAGTAACCTCAAATCAAAAAACGTACAACAGATATATAAAAATGAAAAGCAAGAAACTAAAATGTACTACCAAAGAAAAGCACATTTAACCAATTTTTAGAAAACTCTATGTCTGTGAGGCACAATAAAGCAAAGTCCAATAAAATGAAATATGTCTGTATAATTGTGATAATAAAAAATGTAGAAAAAGAAAACTGGAATAAAATATAAAACAAAATAACTACAGATCACAAACACAAAGCATAAATAAAATGATACACTTAACTCTAACCATAATTAGTAAGGGCATTAAATATTAATAGCTTATACACTCTAATTAAAATGAAAATATTGACAGTTTGATTTTTAAAAAGCATGATTCAAATGTATGCTGACTATAAGACTTGTACTTTGAAAGTAAGTATATGAAAAATAATGTACATATGCCATCCATTTAAGAAGTTTACAGTATAAAATTTATCAGATAAAATAATTTTTAAGAAAAGAATATTAACACAAAGAGAAATATGAACTACATAATGATGAAATGGACAATTTTTTAGAAAAACATAACCATTATAAATTTGGATGTGTCTAGCTTCAAAATACAGGAAGCAAAGATTGACATGATGAAATACAAAAATAGATACTTCCAGACTGTAAGATAGAGATTTTAGTGTACCTCTCTTGGCAATTGATTAAAAAACTAGACAAAAAGAAATCAGTAACACAAAAGATTAAACAACATTTTCAACCACTTTGTTATATTCCAAAAGAGCAGAATACATTTTTAACAAGGGCACACGTTATATTTAATAAGGAGACCATGTTCTAAGTAATAAAAAACCTCAATAAATTTAATGGATCAAAATCATACGACGTGTTCTTTAAAAATAAAGCACATAAAGTTTGCTTATTTAAGAAAAGAAAGAGATAAATTCAGTAAACTCACTCTCCACATTAAAAATTTAGAAGAAAAGAAGCAAAGTAAATCCCAAGTAATTAGAGGACAGGAAAAAATAAAGATAAGAGCAGAAGTCTATGAAATTAAATACAGAGAGACAAAAGAGAACACTAACAAAGTTACAACCAGTACATTTATGTTTGCCAAACATCTAGCTAAACTGGTCAAGAAATAAAGAAAAAGAACATAAATTGCAGATTTGGGGAATGAAAAGGAGGTTATCACAGATTCCATAGACATTAAAAAAAAATAGCACAAAAATACTATGAGCAAATCAGCCCCACGATGGAAACAACTGAAATGAAACACATTAAAGGATAAACTGTATTCATATAATGGATAAATGCTCAGCAATAAAATAGAGGAACTTTTGATACTTGAATCAACAAAGAAAGATGTCAAAAATCATTACTCTGAGTCAAAAAATCCCAGCAAAAATGCATACATGGTGTATCCCATTCGCTGAAGTTTTAACAATGCCAAATATATGGAAGAAAGGTGGTCAGTGACACTGTTGCCTGGAGACGGGCACAGAGGAAGCCTTGGATTAAAAGGAACATGGGGACAGTTTTGGTGGTCATGGAAATGTTTGTTATCCTGACTGTGGTGATGGTTTCAAACATGGGTACAGATGTCAAAACTGATAAAATTCCTCAAATATGTGCAGTTTATTGTAATTCAATTATTCCTCAATAAAGTTTAAAACAAAAAATTGGCTTCTACCAGAAAACTGAACAGAGATTTACTACCTTAGTAAACTAATGTCTAAATTAAGCACAGTCACTGATAGTACAAATGGCTAAATTTATTCCATTAATTCTCTCTCTTGGAAAAGGTGATCACTAGATAAATTATTTCAAAAAGGAGGAAAAAAGTAAACCAAAACAACTTGGCCTCGATTTAAAATACATAGCCTTAGCAACCAAAGGGAAATTCTGGATAGAATTTCTTTCTTTCGTCCTTAAGCCTCTTTATTTCACAATATACAAGAGGCTCAGAAAGGTGGAAAAATCCTATAGCTGTCATTCAGAGAATTACAGGAGAGATACCAATATCCCAAAGGACATAAAATTCCTTGATTGAGAAGTACATGGAAGTTGATAGGTGGAGTTTAAAACAGAGAAGCCCTACATATAGTAAAGTTGTCTTCTGTATATGTAGACTGGATATGTTTCATCTACGGAGAAAATTATTTTACTTTCATAATTTTAAGCATCCTAGGATCTTTAATATTACAAAAATGATCCAAGAAACACACAAGTATATCACAAAAAATTAGGTAATTTGGCAAATGTCTACATATCAGATTTTGTGATCTTTTTGAAATAAGAATGAGTTTTTTCTTTTAGTTCAATTTGGGCACTGTGGCCTTAGTAGTGGACTAAAAATTCTATCACAATTATTCTTTAAATATTAGTCTGTGTCAGAGTGTTCAAATGTGTGATTTCTAGAGTTTTAAATGTTATTTTGCAATCTCTGTCCTGTTTAGTGATTCAACAAAGAATCATGCAACAGAAATAATAAGAAAACAAGACAGTAACAGAGAATGGAACACCACTAATGGAACACAGATATGCAAATTTAACAATACAATTCACTACTCTGATGGCCATGTTTATTACCCAGGGAGAGGACTAAGAGAGATCATTTGAATCTGCATAATTCAGCTATTTGCACTAGGATATTTTTGACTAGAAAGTCAAGATGGAAAAATAATAAATAATTTAGCATTTGCTTCTGAAAACCCTTAGAACCAATTTTCCTGTACAAATGATTTTCTCGTTTGGCTATATTTGCCTTATCAGTGCAACAGTTTACTTACCTGGACAAATAACTAACCTATCAGGACAAGTATTTTCTCATCAAAACTGGCTTTCCATATGTGTTGAGTTTCTCCATACTTTCTTAAATATGATTTTTTAAAGCTATATTATCCAAATATATATAGTAACTTATAGGCTATATAAGTCGACTAAAAAATGTTATTAAAACCTATTTGATTCCTTGCCCCTTCAATGGCACTGTATGAAAACTAGGCCAAAGGCTTGATTTTTTTTAATCAATCTTAGATATCAGAATATATTTAGAGTCAATTTAATTTTCAAAACACATTTTTCCAAAAAATGAGTATGTTTATTCAATAAGTTAATTATACTTCAGTCCTTGATCAAAGGTGTGATTTCTCACTCACTTTATCCCCAGTAGCTTGAGATTCTCGCTTGCATTCAATGAAGAGAGTATGGTCCTTTCTTGCCCACCTCCTCTTTCATTCACTAAAGTTGTTTGATATTCTGCCAGAGTTTAAGAATGGTAGAGGAGTGAAAGAATAAAAGACTATAGCCAAATTGTCATTTCACCTCTGCTCTCTCTAGCTGGCATTCCCATGGGTACCTCTTCCTCATCTGTTTTCTCCTGTTCCCCTTTCAGTTATTAAGTGTCTTAAAGTCTAGTTCACATCAACTCTGCTTTATGGTCCTGTCATCCTAGCTAGCGGACAGTCTGAGGCAAGATTTCTTTTAAGATGCTCTGGTTATAAATAGCTAGATTGAGGTCCATATCTAATCCCTGGGTCTACTGTTTCAGTTACTATGTACAATTAGTTGTCAGAAGGAAGTAGAGTTATTTTTCAAGTCAGCAACAACCTCTCCCACACTCAAACCTGTTCTCTTTCTTCTCTCTTCTCTATTTACCATTCTGCCAAAGACATGTAGCTACAGACTGGTATCTTTAGATACCAAAATAATGTATGGGTAAACCCATATTTGCAGGACACCTGGTGTTAATTCTCTAGGTGATCTTGTGGGAGGGCTTTCCATCAGGCTTGGGGTTAGAGGTCACCTTTATCCTTCATTTCTTGAGGGTGACAGTTGAGTTGGGCCTTGGAGGGGCTTTCAGAGCGTGGCAATAATTTTCTCCAAGGATAGAGAAAATTCTTCAGAAACCCACAGTTTAAAACCCCTTCTTGATCCTTTTTATATCTTTGATGCAAGTTGGGACTTTTTAAGTTTTGGGAAAAAAAGTACCTAACTGTTTCCTTGGAAATATGCATTTGGCCTATCTCCCAACTCACTTTAGAATCGGGTATCTATTCCATCTCAGACATTCACAAGAAATTTCCAAATTAACATCCTGTCACAAATGTTTCAAAATTATACTCCAGAGATGGCTGGGAGGGTTGTGGGGGGACAGTGTCATTTTAGAAAAAAGAAAAAGCAAAAAAGAAATGAAAGTGGGAATTTTTTTTGTCTCTACTCATTATTATTATATTTAAAGGAAGAAAACAAAGTACTGAAAAAAAAAGCAATCAATGTTAATTGGGACACTGTAGAAATATAGAGAGATTTTATACTTTTAAAATATATTTTCACATTTTCCAAATAATTTATATTAGCTAAATATTGTATTTGTAATTAGACAGCAAAATAGATTTTGTTTTTAAGGAAAGGAACTTGGAGGTAAAAAAGAAAAAATCTGAATAAAGATTTTCAGGGCCTCTGCCTTTGTTTATTTCATTTCCTGCTGGGTTATCACCTCAATTCTCACAAATCCTGTCAACCAGAGACTGGAGAAGCATGCATGTGTCATATGAGAAATTGCTACAATATTAATACTAATTCTCTTTTGAAGTATGTTGACCCGAATCTAAAGTTAGAAATTCATATTTTGGTGTCAAAATCTGTACTCTTTGGTTCTGTCACTAAAGTTCTAATGCCCTCAGATATTAGCAGGAAGGATTTTTTTCTTCTTTTTTTCCTTTTAACTTCATTTTCACTCTCTGAAAGTCTAAATATGCCTAACTAATTACATTTGCTAAGCTTGGCATTTTAAAATGCCATCAACTCTTCACAGTATAAAGGATCTTTCACAGTTTTAGAAAACACACACATGGGTAGATTTGTTTCTGACCCATTAGTAAGCTTAGATATCTCATAAAACACAGGATCAACTAAAGGGAGCACACACCTAGTTAAGACGCATCTGCAATGACAGGGAAAAGACAGGTTTCTGATTTTTTTCTATGTATATGTACATATATATATATTAAAAATTTGGTAAACAAACATCTTCAAAGATATTTCTTTTGTAAAGTGAACTGTTAGCATTATTTTAGCATTATTATTTTATCATATTGACATATGTTTGTGATTGAAAAGCACCTTGAAATATTAATGATTAAACACCTGCTAATTTCTCCCCAGGACTCCTGTTGAGAAAGGATTGGAAATACAGCATAAATTAGATGATGCAACATTGAGCAATCAGTATGAGAACAGCTTGTAAACTTATGACATTGGCTTGAATTGTACCGATAAAAAACTGAGAAAAATGCTATAATTTTTCTCTTTTACCATTTTCTCTTTAAAATAGAATCGCACTTTTTATGAACCTCTAATCAGACTTCTGAACTCATTTCAAAAGAGCGTTTCATTATAGAGACATTTTAAAAAATGTGTCACTATTCCCCCCAGTTGTTAGGTTTCCTTCATGTATCTATTTTTTTAAATGCACAAATATTTACTTATTTGTATCATGTCCCCCTTTACAAGACTATTGTTTTTGTGATATTTAAATCTGTCACACTCAGATTTACCACTCTACTTTATATTCAATAATTGTTTTCAATATTTCCTTTGTGGTTTTGAATTATATGTAAATTCATTTGGTTATCAAACGGCAAGTTTGTATCATGTTTAGACAGAGATAATCCTGTATAAACTTGCATTCTGTATGCAGATTTGGATTCTTTGGTTGTCTACTTTGAAAATCAGGATCTTGAGAGCAATGCTTAAAATCACTGGAGAATTTTATTTTTAAGAATAATGAATTTTGATTATTTTTTACACTCAGACTTCATGGTTATAAATAAGAGATTTGTTGACAGTGTAAAAAAAATGTTGATCATTTATTTTTGAAAAAGAACATGTCAATATGTAGTTGTCTAAACCTGGGATTAGCAAATATTTTCTGTAAAGGGCCAGGCAGTAAATCTCTTGGACGTTGTGGCTATATAGTCTCTATTGCATCTACTCTACTCTACTCTTTTAGCATAAAAGAATCCACAGAAAATAGATAAATGAGCATGTCTGCCTTTCAATAAAATTTTATTTCATAACAGGTAGACAGTTTGACTTGGTCCATGGGCTATAATATGTTGACCCTTAAAAAGCCATGTTTTCAATATGGGCTACTTTCAAACATGGATTTTATCTTGAAGAAGACACATTGAAGATTGCCAATCATAAACCATAGCCACTATAGTTAAAAGATAACCTCACTGAAAATACTTCTTTGTGGTTATAAGTCCATTGGTATTTTGATGATGTGTGTTACTGCAATATAACTTTGGAAATTCAACCTAAAACACCACAAAACCTTCACAGAATGAATGAAAAAAATAATGTCTAGAAAACAATAGTAATTGTGAGCCACGAATTAGGATCAGCATCTTGCATGTATTATTCAATACCATCCTCATCAAATATCTAAAATTATGTCTTCTATCAATAAGCAAATTTCAAAATAAGTAGGAAATAAACATATATTAACAATCTGGAATAAGAATTCCATTAAATTTATTCACAGAAATGCAAAAAATAAAGAAAGGAGCAATTTTCTTGGAATTCCCAGGAAAGTTTAGATTTAGAAATTTTGAGCAACTATCCTGAATACAAGAGAGACATAGGTCATTCCACTTATTTTCTGCTGGTAAATAATCAAGCTTAGGTCACTTTCTTTTTAATAACAAATCAGAAAAAAATGGAGAAACTATGAAAAATACAAAATATAAGGAGAAAGTGCAACATGAGAGATTAAGAGGAGGAAACTGTGCAGTTGATAACTTTCAGTAGAAAAAATATGATTTCCTTGAGAAAGCATTCTATTCAAATTTATGGAAAAGAACAAACCTTCAAAGAAAACTTAGCAGTACACCATAATAAAACAACAGCATTGTATTTGTATATGTATATATACCCTGCTGTTTCCTCGGCACCATGGTCAGACCAGGAAGGGAGTGGGGAGGCCAGGTGTTCTCACATGCTCCTGGGGTCAAGTGCCACCATGCTGCTGCTGCTGCCACTACTGGGGACCTGGGCAGGAGCAAACACCTATGGCCACCCTACCCACTGACAAGTTTCAAGCTGGTTCCATTCCCTTGCTGCAGCTGCACTGCCAGAGGACCCAGGCAGGAACAAACACACACAGCCACCCATCCCTGCTGATGCTGCCAAGTGAGCCCGCCCCCCCCAACCGCCACTGCAGCTGCTGCCACCCAGACAGGACTCAGGTTGTAGTAAATGCATATGGCCACAAGCTCTTGCTGATACCATTTAGTAGGCCCAATCCCCTGTCACTGCTACAGCTGCCACTGGGATACCTAGGCACCAGAAAATCCCTGCAGCCATCTACCTCTACTGCCACTGTGAAGAGGGACCTACTCTGCCCCTGCCCAAGCTTTCATCAGTGGCCTGGGGACCAGTCCACCTCTCTACATAAACATTCCCCAGTATCCATGTTGTCTGTGACAGCCATGCTGTAAAGGAAAGACACCAGAGAGCAGCAGTGTTATAGGCCCATGGTGCACCCGCCCCTCTCCTGCTTGAGCATTCTTTTGGAGCAGTACTCATGTATGCCACTCAGGTGCCCAGGAACTGGGAATTATCAAACCTAGTCTACTACCACTGGCACCTGAACCCTGTCCTAGAGGTCTGATTTCCAACTGACCCAAATTGCCAGCAACACCACAGTGGGTGCCTACCCGCATGAGACAAAAGGCAGTAAATCTCTCTGCATTGAACAACAGAATTCTCAGCAGAGGAGAATAGTTGTACTGCAAAGCTACCAATTGTCAGCCAAGAGAAGAGATTCCAGATGAGAAGAAATGAGAATAAGAATGCTGGCAATATGAAAAAAAAAAAAAAAAGAACAGGCTCATTTGACATTCCCAAAGGGTCACACTAGCTCTTCAGGATACACTTCAACCAAAGGAAACCTTTGAAACGTCAGGTATGGAATTCAAAATATGGCTTACAAGTAAGCTCAATGGGATCTTTGAGAATGTTTTAAAACAATACAAAGAAAGAAAGAAACAAAAAATTCACTAAAGAGATAGTATTAAGAAAAATGACAGATCTCTTGTAAATGAGTCATTTAGAAAATTTCAAAATACAGTGGCAGTTTTAATAACAGACTACACCAAGCAGAAGAAAGAATTTCAGAGCATGAATACAGTGCTTTTGAGTCAAACTGGTAGTCAAAAAACAAAGAAAATAGAAAAAAGAAATCAAGAGAGTCTTTGATAAATATGGGATTATGTGATATGTACAAACATAATAATCATAGGTATTTCTGATAAAAAAGAAGAAAAATGAATTGGATGCAAAAATTTATTTGAGTGAATAATGGAGAAAAGCTCCCCCAATCTTGCTAGAGATATAGACATCCAGATACAAGAAACTCAATGAACTCCTGTAATATTTATTACAAATAGGACATCACCAAACACATAATAATCAGTCTGGCCAATGACAAAGTGAAGGGGAAAATCTTACAAACTGCAATATGAAAGCATCAAGTAATCTAAAAAGGAAAATCCAAAATCAGACTAACATCAGATTTCTCAACAGAAACCTTATAATACATAAGGGACTGGGGTTCCATTTTTAGCCTTCTTAAACAGAATAACCATCAGCTAAGAATTTTATATCCTGCAAAACTAAATTTCATAAATGAAGAAAAAATAAAATCTCTCTCAGATGAGCAAACTCTAAGGGAATTTGTCATTACTATACCTCCTCAACATGATATGCTCAAAAGAGCTCTAAATACTGATGAGATTGTTCAATTGACATGTACCAGTGTAAAAATAAAGAGAAGTAAAAACTCACAGTTCCTATGAAACACTAGCACAAGGGAGAACACAAAGCAAATAGGTAGCAATAAATATGATTAATGCAAGAGTACCTATCTTATCAATATGAATATTAAATGTAAGTGGTCTAAATGGCCCGTTTAAAAGATATATATTGATGGAATGAATTTTAAAAAATTCAAATATCTGCTGTCTCCAAGAAACTCATTTAATTCATAAGGAGACATATAGATGCAAGGTAAAATTGTGGAAAAAATATTCCACACAAATGAAAACAAAAGGTGAGAAGGAGGAACCATTCTTATATCAGATAAAAAGGCTTTAAATCAACAACAGTAAAAAAAGACAAAGATGGTCATTATATAATGATAAAGGGTTCAATTAAATAAAACTATATAACAATCCTAAACATTTATACACTCAACATCAGAGCTCCCAAATTCAAAAAACAAATACTACTTAGACCTAAAAATGTAATAAACAGCAACATACTAATAGTGGAGGAATTCAAAACTCACTTGACAAAACTGGACAGATGATCAAGGCAGAAAATCAACAAGGAAACATTGGGCATAAATGGGACTAATGGACCTAACAGACATTTACAGAACATCCTACCCAAAAATTGAAGAATATACATTCATGGCATCAGCACATGGAACATTTTCCAAAATAGACCATACCTTAGGCCCCAAACAAGTTTCAGCAAATTTTTTAAAATAAAAATTATATTTTATCTCCTTAAATCAAAGTGGAATAAAACTAGAAATAAATTCCAAGAGGAACTCTCAAAATTATACACATATGTGCAAGTTAAACAACTTGATGCTGAAAGATCTTTGGGTAAATGAGAAAATCAAGACAGAAATCAAATAACTTTTCGAATGGAATGAGAATGGAAACATGAGCTACCAAAAATTGCTGGGATATAGGAAGAGCACTACCAAAATGAAATTCATAGCACTAAATGCATACATCAAAAAGACAGAAAGATCACAAATAAAAATTATTTGCTTAATATTCACAATAGTTTTTTTTCTGACATAGAACTTAGCACATGGAAGACACTGAATAATTATGAGTTAAATAAATAGATGAATATAGAGATAGCTTCATAATTGTGATATGTTTGTTATCTTTTTCTTTGATTTTTCAGTTTTTGAGATTCTTTCATCAGATTAATCCCATTTATAATTTATTTTACTACTTCACAGAAGCCTATGTTGTATATATGACTTCTAAAACTACATAGTTCTTGAAGAAACTTGAAAAATATGATTTCTTTATGTTACTTTGATGTTTAAAAGAATGACTTCTTTAGAGTATATCTATTTTCTTCTCAATGCTTTCTTTAATCATTTGAATAGTGAAATATTAGAAAATCTGAGTATAATTTATAGTGATTCCAAACTTGAAATAAAAAAGAATTTGGAATTGAGAATTTATTGAGTATAATGGCAACCAAAACTATTTCGACAAAAAATATACCTCTAGCCTAATTAAACTTTTCTATTTTCTAAATCATGTAAAAATACAATTAAAAACTTGGCTAAAATATCTTTTCTCAAAGAAGATTGGTAAGGCACATGTCAGAATGATAATATTATCTCCACCAGTTTCCTGCCTTTGAGTTTCTTTCAGAATTATGAAATTGAATAGATACTATCAACCATTTAAATTATAATTTATGTAGTTTTCTTGTATCATGATAAATATGTCAAGTAATGTTATATTCTAATGTTTTATGTGTTAGCTTTAAATTGGATAATTAGTCTGATCATATAAATAAAATCAGTTTGCCCATTTTGCTATTTTCTGAAATTTATACGTTTGGGATTAAAAAAGTTAAAACTAACTCTGATGAATAATTTCTTACAAACTTTTTGGCAAAAGTAATGTTATATATCATATATATTAGTGTTCCTCTCAGAGGTAAGAAACATTAATATAATATTTAATAATAATAACAGCATACTAGGTTTCTTAAACTGGTCCAAATATTTCTAATAGAACACTTCATTCTAGTGGAAGGATTGTCCAATAACTACCGTTGAAAAAAAATATTGTTATCAAGAAAATGTTACACGTTTGTTTCGGATATTCTTTGGAACTAGAGGTAGAGAGGCATATAGGAGAGTAAAAGTTTGAGATGTAAAAGAAAATTAGAATAAAGAATAAAGTAAATGTTTTAAAATGCATTTTTAAACAATTAGAACAACTCACTGAAGAAGAACATTTCCTGCTAGAGTAGCATGTGTCTCACTGAAAAATATTCTTGGTTAATATATTATATTTTATATTTAATTCAAATCTATAATAAAATTCAATTAAGAGTATCCTATTTTTAATTCAGTATGGTAGGCAATGTGGAAATTTAGATTTAAATGTATGTAGTCCTTCTTCTATGGGAATCTATTATAGAATCAAAATGGGAAAAAGTCTGCAAAGAAATAACTATACTTATGAAAAGGACTCAGTACACTTATAAATAGAATGCTCAAAAAGAGAGAAACAAGAAAGATTAATTATACAGAGTAGTTCAGAAAAGTAGCAGATGTCATGGGCATGATCAAAGGGTCTGTGCCAAAAGGCAATTTGAGGTAAGCAGCAAAGATAGAGCTAACTTTCTGATAGACTGAGAAGTATATAAGAATACATCAGGAAGCAAGGACAGGGTCGTTTTAAACATACTGGGAATTACAATGCATAAATATAGAATGGTAAGATATCAGTCTGACTACAATATCAACAAATATTTATTAACCTTTTATTATGTACCACGCTGTGTTCTTAGTACTGAGGACTAAGGTACCACCAGGAGAAATAAAGACCTTGTTCTTATGGAGTCCATTATCTGTTTGGAGTGAGAGCAGGGCAAGACAAAAATCTACATTTAAGAAAAAATTCCAAAGCAATAAATAAATAATAATTACTCCTTTGACAACTAAAACAAGGTGTACAATATAGATCATCTAGGTTGCCACTCTTGATTGTGCAGGCAAGAGTTTGCTGTGGTTGTGTGAAGTATATGGTTTGCTAAGTGTTTACTTTGTACATATACTGTGTTAGTTACATTGAATTACAACCCCTTTTTTCCTCTTGAACCTTCTTTCCAAAATAATTACATATGTAGTGCATACATATACACATATATACAAATACATTAATGGAAGAGGCAATATCATGAAAATTATAAAACAAGAATTAGAAACAGACTACCTAGAAGAATTCTTAAATTTTACTAATAACTAAATGTGAACCTATATGTTACCCGCTTCCTGACCTTTATTCATTTCACCTGTGGTGTGATAATAACAGCTAACTCACAAGAGAGCTGTGAAAAATAGTGAAATTCTATATGGATATATGGTACTCTGAAACCTATAGAGAAAAGTGGAAATGTAAAAATATATTTATCACTATCTTCACATCATCATTATTTGTATACATTTCTAAGCACATAAGAATGAGAATAATACCAACAGTAATTCCTGGTAACTTGAACTAATATTATCTTTAGCCATACTACTGTAGTCAAAGATAGATACTGAAACATAGGAAGTGAATATACAGGTTGTATATTATGATGAAGTTATTAAATACATGGGAAAATTGCTTCTGACAACATTTAACACAGTTAAATTTTCTCACAGTTAAATTTTCTCACATAATAATAGTAATAGATAAAGTAACAGGTAAATATTAAATATATACATATTAGTGATTTGTTAGTTTAGTACCTAAAGGTAGACCAGCAGAGTATAAAGTCACTTTTTATAACCTTTGAATTGGCAGTTCATGCTTTCTTCTCATTGGCCAATTATGTAGCTAAAAAGACTGGTGAAACAGCCAATAAAAACAGATTGAGAAGCTGCAATAGTTTGCACAAAGAACAAAGGAATGGTATAAAGGCAATATTTTTCAGCTTTCTTTACAGCTGAGAATGATTCTATGATTAAGTGAGGGCCAATAAAGGCAGAAGAGTCTGTGGAAGTTGGAGAAATTTTCTGTAAATGATAATTCATACACACACATTGATGCTTTCCTTCATCTCAACTTCTTCCAGCCTGCTGCCTAGAATCAACATCTGATGGTTGGAGATCTGGCTGCCAGTTTGGCCTACAGATTGCATTGTGGGTAATAACGATGTAGAAAAGCATTGATACATCTGCCGTGGGCTGAAGATTTCAGGACATTCATATAAGAGAGAAGTACTTTAATATCTTATTTCTTATGGGGTTTCTAACAGTTTTATGTAATTATATTGAAACTTATACTTAGGAAACAATTAGAGAACAATTAAGAAATTACAGTACAGTTATGAATGTCATGTCCTGAGAAAGGATTAGATGTATTTCAAAATAAACTTCTTTTAGGGAAATAGTGAGAAGTGCATGTAAATTCTACATATAATAACAAATAAATTGGCAGTTGCTTACTACTCCTACCACAGCATAAAATATGAAGTCGACCAATTTGGCATGGTTCCTATTTTGATGTCAAGAATTAAAGAACCAGTCGTAACTATATGTATTAATTTAGACAAAATCCAAAGGTTGTTTGACTATTAAGATCAGGTCTATATTTACTCTGCTCTGCATTTCCCAAGAAAAGTATGTAAAGATGCCTTGGAGACGAAGGCCTGGGATTAATCAGAAGAGAACACTTACTGAAGTATCTATACCATCTACATTTAATTTCTATGGTCATGGAGAAGGGCTGGCCATAAGAAGTAATCTATTTTCAGAAATGAGGATTGGAAAGAGGAAAGCTGCGTCATGTTTTCTACTTGATCATATCACCCTGAAGAAGAGGATTTTTATTTGCTTTTGTTTTATTTGACCAATATACTGGAAATGAAATTTTCATTTAATTAGTTCCACTCATATTAGTGAAAATGTTAGCAATCAGTATATATCCAGGAAGTTACAGAAGTTTCCTCATTGTTTGCATAATTAGGGCCATCTGAAACACATGAAAAAACAGAAAATAATTACTAAATCTATTTCTAGAAATAATTATGATGTACATGAAAAACTGAACAGATATTTTTCAGAAGATAGACAAATGGCCAATAAATGTTAAAAAATGCTCGACATCACTAATCACCAGGAAATGCAAATTAAAACCACAGTGAGATACCACCTTACCCCTGTCAGAATGGTCATTATTAAAAAGTCAAAAACGGATAGAATCTGATGTAGATGATGCAGAAAGGAACACTTACTGTTTGTGGGACTATAAAGTAGTATACTCTATGGAAAATAGTGTGGAGATTCCTCAAAGAAATAAATGTACACTTACCATTCAATCCAGCAATTCCACTACTGGGTATCTAACCAAAGGAAAGAAAGTAATTTTATCAAAAAGGCATCTGCACTCAAATGTTTATCACAGCACAATTCATAATTGCAAAGATGTGGAATCATCCTAAATACTCATCAATTCATGAGTGGATAAAGAAAATGTGGGAGGTGTGTATGTATGTGTGCGTGTGTGTGTGTATGTGTTTACACACATATTTTTATGGAATACTACTCAGCCATAAAAATGAATAAAATAATGTCTTGTTTGTCAACTTGGATGGAACTAGAGACCATCATCCTAAGTGAAGTACCTCGGGAATAGAAAAACAAAGTATTCTATTAAATATTTTTGCATACATAGTCATCAGAAATATCATTCTATAGTTTTCAGTTTCTGTTGTATCCTTTCCTAGCTTTGGTATTGGGGTGATACTGGCTTTGTATATTAGAGTAAATTAAGAAGGATTATCTCCTTCTCTATTTTTTGGAAAACTTTCATTAGGACTAGTACCAGTTCTTTTTACATCTCCTAGAATTCAGCTGTGAATGTGTCTGGTCCTGGTTTTTATTTGTTGGGAGATTTGTTTTTTAATCACTGTTTCAATCTAATTACTCATTATTGGTCTGGTCAGGGTTATTTTTTTAATTTCAGAATATTACAGGGGCACAAATGTTTTAGTGAACATTGTACCTGGTAGGTATGATTTCATCCATCCCCTTCTCCCCAGGCCCCGCATGATTTCCCTGGAGTTTTACTTCCATCTGTGCATATGAGTGCTGATTGGTTAGTTCCAATTTAATAGTGAGTACATGTGATGTTTGTTTCCCCATTCTTAAGATGTTTCATTCAGGAGAATGGTCTCCAGTTCCATCCAGATTGTTGTAAGAGGTATTAATTCATTTTTTATGGCTGAGGAGTACTCCATGGTATACATATACCACATTTTATTAATCCACCCATGAATTTATGGGCACTTGGATTGATTCCACATATTTGCAATTGAGAATTGTGCTGCAATAAACATTCAAGTGCAAATATCTTTTTGATAAAATGGCTTTTTTTCCTTTGGATAAATACCCAGTAGTAGGATTGCTGGTAACAATCATTGGCTGTCGGGCAGGTGGGAGGGGGGAGAAGGGGATGGGTATATTCACACCTAACGGGTGGGGTGCGCACCCTCTGGGTGTTGGACATGCTTGAAGTTCTGACTTGGGTGAGGCAAAGGCAACATATGTAACATCTGTACACCTGTGATATGCTGAAATAAAAAGAAATGACAAAAAGCCATGTATTTATTGGCATATCAAGCAGAGTAATGAAAAAGTATCATTGTGAAAGAAATGGTTAGTACTTTTAATCTCTTACACACTTGTGATCCTTATGGGGTAAAACTCAGGTTATTTAACAGTAACAACCCTTATTTAACCATAAGAAGATGGTTTGTCCTCCTATGTTATCACTGGTGTTTACTTAAGGGGAAGTTTAGTCAGGTGTCACTCAAGATATCATAAGACAAACCCTCCACCATATGTCCCCACTCCTGATATGGCTTTCCCCTATTATACTGCCCCCAGAAAGCCCCGATTTTCCTCTTCTTTTCACCATCACATCATCTCCTACTAGTTACTTTGAGAAGAATCCAAATTCTCATGCTGATCTGGTCAATAGAATGAAATACCAATCAACATTTCCTCTATTCCTTTATTTTCTTTTAAGGAAACATACATTAATGTTAAATGTCATATTTTTACTGATCAGTTCATGGAGATGAGTGTAATTACCTTTGACTCATGGATTAGATTGGAAATACAATTTACACCTTACCTAACATGGCTAATATAACTTTTCTTTCTTTAACAGTAAAGAAAAAATAGCAAAATATATTTAGAAAAGTAAAACTAGCCTTCACCTTACATTATCTTTTTATTACAACTGTCAGTATAGATAATCATAATAAAACTTAGAGAAATTTCCTAATCAGATATTTTAATAACTATCAATATACTATGAATTTACTTTATTGCAAGGCATAGATCAATGTAAAATTATTATAAAAGAAAGTTAGTGTGTTTTGAGTGGTGAAGATGAGTAATATTCTTTTATAGTCAAATAATATAAATCTGAATAATATTGCACTATAAATATTTTAGTGGTTTGGAGATAAGCTGCAACTTTTTCTTTGTAGTATTCAATATAATTCAATTGCTATCATTATTCTTAATGTAGCAAAACAAAACATATTGTTTTCTTATGTTTTGATATTTAAGTATAAATAAATAATATACTTGAATAAATGTATCCCATTTTGATTTTAAGATATGAAAAACATAAATTGTCACATACAATTTTAAATATATATTAATATATAGATGTGAACATATAACATTTTCTACATATATATTATTAGATATATAACATTGTACAATAGAGTGCCATTCTTTTTATTTGTTGATGAAATCAAAAAATTTAAAAGACCTTTGAAATGTGTTTTTTATCAATTAAAAATAATGTGACATTATTGAAATCAGAAAACAAGATTTGGTTATGTATTTGAACACGAGAATGGATTCTAAATATTTCCCTATCAAAGTGCATGTATTTAAATATGAAGTGAAATACTTTAATTCATGGTATTTATTATTCTCTATCCTAAAACACATTTTGAAAACATATATGATGTCATTATATAATAGTAAACTAATAGATTTTCATGTATCCTTCAATAGGAATAGCAATAATGTGGGGTTGCTAAGACAAAATCTCTGGTTTTTAAATTTCTAGGTCCCATTCTGGTGCTGATATGTAGCAACCAACATAATCTTAGGCAATTTTGTTAACCTTTCCACTATTTAATATCCTCATCAATATAACAGGTAAAGTAAGGTACCTAATTCAAAGGGTTATTTTCATAATTGGATGAGATATTATTGAAAGATACTACAATTATAACACACTACAATGGCTAAATTTTTACTACGTAATTTCATTAATAATGCATTTTTAAAAATGTGTTATAAAATGATTGGTTCAGAAACCTAGGTAAAGTGTTTTCACTAAATAATATTTTATATTTTGTGTGCTTTTAGGTTAAAAAAGAAAAAAATCATTACATTCAGAAATAAAAAGAGAATTATTTCACAGCAATAATTTTAGTCTGAAAAATGTATATGCTTTAGTTTTTACCTATAGGTAGGAGCTAAACTATGAGTAGGCATGGCCATACAAAAGGAATAATACGACAGTGAAGAATCCAAAGTTGGGAGCATAGGAGGGGAGAGAGATGAAAAATTACCTATTGTGCACAACGTACACTATTCTGGTGATGAGTACACTAAAAGCCCAGATCTATATAATACATACACACAATACATAAATGTAACAAAACTGCACTGCACCCCCTAAATACATTGAAATTTAAAAAATGATATGATTTAAATAGTTAAAATGTTCATTCTTTCAAACATTTCAGCCTGGTATGTTTATTATTTTTATTGCCACTAATTAAAGTACAAATTTATTTATTTTGAGTGTATGTATTTTGAAATCCAAAATTCAAATTTAACTTTAGCACATAAACTGAAGTAGAATTACTACTTATGTACTGTTGAACTAAGGCTACCAAGATATTAAATTTTACTTCATCAAACTACTGAAGCACAATGTAATATTTAGTCATTTTATATACCTAAATGTATTATACTATCCTAAGATATATTAGAAACATATCCTAACTTTTAGATGACATTTGGTTAAATAAACCTACCTTATTGATATAATTGTGTCAAAATTAATTTTTAGTCTACTTGTACAATTAAAATGTAATCCTATGTTAGATCCTACTAAATGACTCACGCTCATCTGGAGAAATAGTCCATAGCCTCAAATAATTGTACTGATAAACTAGAAAGAATAAAAACTAAAATCCAAAACATTTACTGTAAGTAATTTAAGAATGGTTTTATAATAAAAAATAATAATAATTTATATAATGATAAGGAAAACAGAAGTGATTCTCATAAATGAGGGAGAGAAATAGAAATTAATTGGTTACCAATGAAAAATTTATAGACTTAATAATAAATAAATAAAAGAATTTATTCCTTTAGCAGAACAGTGAGAAAAGTAAACCATGACTTAAACCAATCAAAATTAAAATATAGATAAAAACCATAAGCTATAATGAAAGAAAAGATAATTACTTAACTATTTATATAATAATTTTGATAACTGGGGGAAATGAATGATTTTTTAGTATCAACCTAAAGGAAGAAGCTGAGGCACAAAATATAATTTTAAAGAGTTTCTTTGAGCCAAAATGAGGACAGCTGCCCAGGAAACACTTCCAAGTTGTCTTGGGAAGTTCTCCAGAGAATAACAGAGAGGCTTGAGCAGGGGTATGGAAACTTTTCATGTTGGAAGGCCGCATTAATTTAGCTGTAATCAAATAAGGCCACAGTCAAGAAACTTCAATTAGATATACTAAAAAATGTACATTGTTTTGTAAAAATCTAACTACCACGTACTTAATAATTTCAAAAAATGAAAACTACTTGTTAATTTTAAAGTTAACTAACCTTTTAACGACTTTGTTGTATCTGCTTTTTGTTGGAAAGCATTTGAATATTCGGTTGCAGCATGGAGATTCACAGTTTCAGTTGATTCTCTAGATGGGTATCAGTCATTTGTGACCTCAATGGCATATACATTTGGGTTAAGTAGGAGAATGTAGATACATAACAATAAGTGGTTGAAAAGCAAGAAAGCATTTTTTGGGCATGTCACCAAAGGCATGGGTATTCTACTGTATTTTTCCATATTTAATTTGGATCTTTCTTAGCTTCAAAAAATTACTTTAAAATGTCATCTACCAGGAGCTTGATTGATTCCATCTGTAGTTCTTTATGTGCCTTGGTGATATCAACTAGGTGAGGCTGAAATGCTAATTTGAATGTGATATCATGATTCTCAAAGTCTGTAAAACTTTCACTGTATTCTCTAATTAATAGGTCTATAATAGTTATGTATACGTCAAATGAATCACATATATCATCCTGCTCGTCAATGATCTTTGCCAACAGGGGAAAATGTTCATCTTAAATTTCCTTTTGAAGAAGTGTTTTCAAAAAATATAGCTTTTTCAAAATGCATGGATTTTTGGCCACATCATATATAGATATATAGACTTAGTTTTACCTTGTAAAGAAATATTCAAGTCATTTTGATTTTACATGATATCACACAGAAATGCTGCATTCTTATAGAAATCTTCTTTAAATAATTCATATTGTTGATTCTGCTCTTCATAAAATTTATCTATTTGTTAAGAGATAAATTTTAAGAGATAAAGAGATAAAACTTTAGCTAACACCTGTCCCTGCAATAGCCAATGCACTTTAGAATGATATGGCATATCTACACCTAAAACCTCATTGTTCAAATTTAACATGTTGTGAAACTGATGATCCCATGTTGTATTTGCACTGAATATATTTGACAATATTTATAACTTGTTGGAAAGTGCCACTTTAAAAATAGTAGCTTTTTAGCACAGAGATTTTAAAGATGCAAGATACAGTGAAAAGAAATGGGAGCATCTGGATATGCTAATATTTTTATATGTGCAATAAACCCTTCATGTTTTCCTGTTCTGGAAGGTGCACTGTCTGTATACACACTCACTAAGTTTACGAAATTCAGTCCAACTCCATGATATTTACCTTGAAAGTTGTTAAAGATGTCTATTTCCCAAGTTCTGTTCCCAAGAGTGCCCAAAGCAAGTAACTCTTCATAGCGAAGAAAATCTTCTGTTATGACCCGAATGAAGTATAAAACCTGTGCCAAGGCAGTACTATCGGTTGATTCATCCAAAGAGATTGAATAATATATAGTTTCCTTTTGAAGTATTACATGAAGTTGTTCTGTTAAGGTGAAGGCTAATTCATGCTGCTAATCAGTTATGGTTCTCCTTGAAAGAGGCAGTTGTTTGTACTTTGAAAGGTTATTGAGTTCTAAGCATGTTACGACTTTGACGATGCGTTCTTACACAAATTCTAAATCACTGATTGGCTTCCCTTTTTTCCTCAAATATATAAGCTACTTTATAAGTTGCTTCAGTAGCATTATTTACAGGTCTTATAGCTACTTGAAAAAATTGTGTTGCTTTTCATCTTTAAATTTCTGCAATACAACCTTTCAGGCCTCTCTCTCTAATTTAAAATATTTGTGGTCCTTATGAGTGTTGCAGTGCTGATGAGCATTGAATTTCTTTAATGTTGATATTGCAGTATCACGAAGCAAGCAAATCATTTTATCTTTAATAGAAAAAATATTGCAATCCACAGTCCTCATTTAATAATCTGTTTTATAGCTTCAGCATTCTCTTGGTCTTCTTTGACATGATGGGATGTTAATCAGACAATTAAAATAAACTGTTGAGCTGTGTAACTATTCACAAATTCCACTTCAAACAGAAATACAGTGCATCACTGTCAAAAGCTGATAGCAGACTGGAGTACTCGACCCCATAAATTCTCACCAACCAGCTGTA
>CAUYPO010099575.1:0-18275 GCA_963574435.1 Cheirogaleus major | reverse complement strand
CGGAAATCAAGCAGGTGGGAGGGGAGGAGGGGATGGGTAAATTCACACCTAACGGGTACGATGCACACTGTCTGGGGGATGGGCATGCTTGCAACTTTGACTCAAATGGCAGAGAAGCAATTCACGTAACTAAAACCTTTGCACCCCTGTAACATTCTGAAATTTAAAAAGAGATATCAAAATGACACATTAAGAGGCACCTAGAGGCCTCTTTGTATTGTCAGTGATAAATTTTGTATCTTTTTAAACATCCTCAATACATATTTGATAAAATACTGGATTATTGAATTTTGAATTATTTACAAACTCCAAAGACCTCTGTGTCAAGCATTTATTTAATTTTTATAAGTGTTATTTTTATTGTTTTACTGTATTCTATGGAATTGTTGAGTAATATACTAAAATAGTCGATTTTAAAATAGTTCCCAAAATTGAGCTTACTTGTGATTTGGAAAATCAATTATACACAATAATGATGTAAATGTTTAAATTCTTAACTACTTATAAGGTAAGTTAATCATGACACTAGACCAGTAAAGCCACCGGAGCCCAACTGGAGGCAGAGAAAGCCAGAGGCACATGACTTAGGCACAGAACCATCCCACAGGTGAGGCTGTACAAGCCTGCCCTTGGGTGCTGTATGGGCAGAGCCTCCAACCAGGTGTCCTGAAGGCAGGATCTCCTTCCCAGTGGGGTTGGAAGGTAGAGCATGGAGCTAAGAAGATTACTGTTGAGCCTTAAGGTTTTTGACTTGTTCAGGACCTATCATTCCTTTCTTCTTTCCTATTTCTCCTTTCTGAATGGGAGTGTCTATCCTATGCCTACTCCACAATTGTATTTGGAAGCACATACCATGTTTGATTTCATAGATTCACATTTAGAGGGCAGTCACTTCAGAATGAATCCTTACTTAACTCTCACCTATATCTTATTTAGAGGTTATTTAGAAGAGACTTTAAATTTAGATTTTAAAGTTGGTGCTTAAATAAGTTAAGATTTTTTTAGGCTAATGGGATGAAATGAATATATATGGCATGCACGAAAGGCATGACTTTGCAAGGCCAGGGGTATAAAGCTATCATCTGAGTATTTATTTCCCTACAAAATTTATTTGTTAGTATCTTAACACCCCAAAACGATGGTATTACCAGGTGGACCCATTGAGATCATGATTGGGATTAGTGCTCACCCTTGTGATTGGGGTTATTACCCTCATAAAAGAGACCCCAGAAAGCTAGCTAGCCCCTTCCACCATGTGAAAACACAGAGACCAGGTGCCATCTCTGAACCAGAAAAAGGGTCCTCACTAGACACTGAATCAGCAGGCACCTTGATCTTAAACTCCTTAGCCTCTAGAACTGTGAGAAATAAATTTTTAATGTTTATAAGCTACCCAGTTCAGGGTGTTTTGTTATAGCAGCCAGAACAGACTAAAATAGTCACCACCGAGTTTTGTTCCCAAACAGAATACTGTGTAGCAGCAAAATGAATGACACATACTTACATGTATCAGCATAGATACTTCTCTAAAAATCTACCCTGAATTCTTTCCTTTTAAATTCTACCTTGTTAACTTCAGATAACAAAGCTCTTATCTTCTTTCACATGTTAATAGGCTTATAATTTTTATTGTAGTAGACATAGCAATAATTTTTTTCTAATGTAACTGAACTAGATTATTCCCTGATATCCTTTTGTCTGACAGCTCAAAGTTCAGTACTTAATTATTTACATCTATTATATTTTGACAAAACCATATACATTAAAAGAAGGTTGCATTTCTTTTTAAGCTGTACATAATCTCTCTCAAGAGAATCAGGTCTCCAAATAGGCTGAGAAAGAATTTTACTAAAAAGCAAAGTTCTTCATTTTGTCTAAAACAAATCAGCCTAAATTAGTAGTAATTTAAGATAAGCTCTTACATAAGATATGGAAAATGTGATTGTACCTTTTTTTTCTTCTAAAAAAAATTGGTTATTAAATAAAGGAATATCCCTCAAAATGAAAATGTACATTAACACTGCATTTTATTTAAAAACCATATAAGCTTAACTTTTTTCCAGGCATGTAGTAAGGACAGGACATATACTTGTTGAAGTCTTACTTTTATGACCTTTATATATTGTTTAGAATTGCTCTAGGCAATCAACTCTGAATATGCCAGTTATATATTACCACAGTTACAGGGCAGAGCGGGTCTTTTCTTCCTCTTCTCATTGCCACAGTTTTGTAAGTGGTGCCTGTACCACTCAGTATTAATATTAGACATAAAGAATGTTGACAGAAGGGGCACAAACAAAATATACAAATCCCATAAAGCAGCAATCAATTTAGCTGACTGACTAACTCTGGACAGCTTGTTTCAACTTTTGAAGGTTTATGGAAAACTCTTTTTAGTTCCATCTTATCGTCAAGGTCTAACTGCCAGCATAATATACAAGACACTTGCACCTATCAGCATTTGACTTAATATTTTGAGATTGAAACTGGGATATATCTGCCAGTATGCAGCAAATATTGGTAGGCCTGATGCAGTTTAATTCAGGAGGCAGCCTCCATCAGCTGTCTCCTCAAGGACTGCAGAACTGCCAGGTCAGGAGAGCCCTTAGAGAGTGTCTCTTAGCACACCAGCTCTTGCCTCTCACCCACAAAACTGATGACTGGGAAGAAGCAGCACTGGAGGAATCTGGTCTCCCTGAAATCTCTGGGATTGGGGACCATCTAGAAACCCCAGAAAATCCCCATACCCATTCAAGTATTTATCCATTTGACCAATGCATACCTATTGAGTAGACATTGACCTAAACAAATCAAACAGCCTTCTCAGCCAGAATCAATCTTATACTTTAGAGGAAAGATTCAGACAATAAACACAATATATAAGTAACACAGCAGAAACAAAACAAGGGAATTCACTGTCAGCAAGAAGCTTGATTTCACTGGGAGGATGTCGATAATAAACAAGTGGAGAAAGTAAAACATGTAATATGTTGCACGTGGTAAGTGTTTAGAAAACCCCAAAACAGAAAAATGGCATAAGAAGTGTTGAAAGATTTCTATTTTAAACAGGAAAGTCAAAGGAAGCCTTCCTGAAGAGGTCATGTTGACTAAAGAACTGAGGGAAAAGAGGGTAAGCCTAGTAGATAGCTATTTGTCTCACAGAGAGAGAGAGAAATAGACATATATATACACATATGCATATATGTATATAATGTATACATTTATATGCATTACATATATGATGTACATGTGTGTATATACATACACATATATGAAAATCTTCCCATGCATAAGGAACAGTAAAATTTAAAGGCCTTATCCAAGGCAGAAACATGACAGAATGTTACATGACCAGCTAAAAACCAGGATGAGTGGAGTTCTGTGAGCCCTGGGAGAGCAGAAAGAGACAAGGTTAGAGAGGGAATGCAGACCCAACTGTGCAGGCATCTTGCCAGCCCTTGCTATGTCTTTGGCTTTTAGATCAAGTGAGACATTTGCATAGAGGACTAACATAATCACAATTATTTGGGTTGAGAGAGATTAAGGTGGGACAAGCACAGAAACAAAGAGACCCATTGGAAGGCTACTCAATTCAGTTAGGTTGAAGACTCCAGAAAGTGTCAGCAGAAACTGAAACTCAAACTCACTAGTCATAGTTGACTTTAGACAAAACGTGTTAATTTGATGCGGTGAATGATTGTTGACAAAACTTTTCAGCTTCTGAATATTATAGGAAAGAGTACACATGATGAATCAAGAATATATGTAATCACAATTGGGCTGTGAGAATTTGCAAGGAGGGAGAAGGGCGGGCCTAAAAGAAGAAGGGAGATTCTCCTACCTAGCTGTATCAAGCTCTGTTGGATCTGTTTTTGCCGGCTGTGGAATTTGGAATTCATTAGAATGGATGAGAATTTGCATAATCAGATAAGTGCTTTAGCCAGATCATTCTAGTTTCTGATTACAGAATGAAGCCTCACCTAAAATCCTGCCAGTTTGACAGTGATAATCACAATGCACATGGTTTTTTAAAAATAAAATCTTTACTTAATATCATTTCATTTTGTAAAACTCAGGGAAAATATGTTAAAAAATCATCTAGTTTAATCCTTTCATTTCTAAAAGAGGATTCTGAGACCAAATAAGTTTATGTGCCTTGCATATTCGACCTTAGTTCTGGCACCTTCTAGGACACATAAAACTGTGAGATAGTTTCAAAAGGTGCTGTGCTTATAATGCCAAGTATCTGCAAATGAAAAAGAAAAATGGCATGCCTCTGCCAGAAATGAGTGTTATTTCACCTTTCCTTTTATCACACAGGAAGAAGATATAGGACTTGGAAATACAACTCCTGGATCAGAGCAGCCTCACAGTGTTCATTTTGCAGCCAATTCCAAGCCAGCAGTCCTGCAGATGCAGGGAAGCTAGTCAGACACACTCCTGGTAAGGGTACTAGTTTTATTTAACAGTCTTGAACAGCTGGAGAGCACACAGCTAACGACCACTTGAGCATGAAAGTGTCTGACGACTGCATATAAAATATGACATGTGATGAGGAAAAGAGGAATAACAATATGCAATAGAACAAATATGCAGTGTCAGGCCAAAAGTGTAAATTGCATAACAAACTTTAAAAGAGAATTGTCATTATAATGTGCATTAAAATGTGCAGTATTTCTTTCGAATCATAAATAATTTAAACAATCAGAGAAATTCTCTATTTTCAATCACCTCAAACATATGTGAATGGAAAATGATGCAAAGTTAGCAGTAGAGAAATAAGAAAACACCAAACAGAGATATTCAGGTCTGGAAGGAATTTTTCAATGGCATTTAAGCATCATGTGAACAAATATATTTATGAATTGAAACAGCCCTCAGGTCCAAGTGTCTGTTACCTTGAAAAAAAGGAAAGCTATCAGAAACAAAGCAAGTAGAAGGTAATGCTGAATTCCAAATGCAATTGCAGGGTGAGCTGTGCTTTTGAATAACAGCATATGTGTTTTTAGGGATTTGCCTCACAGCATGTGTCCTTTTCTTCACATAACTGTCAACTATATCAGCGATGAAAATGAAAAATGTATCACTCAAAACTATTTTTTTTTGTTTTCTGAACTGTACCTTCTAGTGAGAAATGAAAGTTCTTTCTTTTTTTTTCCTAAGAAATACATTTCTGTAACATTACTACACTATCAAAGTATAACAGCAGGTTGAAGGAAAAAAGAGAACATAGCCAGATACCCACACAGCAACTGCTTTGTTTTTATTTTTGTTTTTGTTTTTTTGAGAGCTCAGCAGGTGCTCTGATATGTACTAGGATAAAAGACCCTGCCATCAAGGAGCAGTGTCATGTTATGAGGAAGGAACAACTTATAAACCAATAATACCTCTCTTTTCTGCATCATTTACTCCATAGAAACTCATTACAATTAGCCATATTAAATATATTTGTTATTTAAATTTTTATTGTCTGATCCCCACTCTAGAATATAAAATCTATGAAGTCATTGATTTTAGTCTATTTTATTTATGGATTTTTCTTCGCTGCCTCAATCAATATTTAAATAAATCAACAAAATAATTACCAAATATTGCTGTAAATTTTATAATCAAATTATGGAGAAATGACATACATAAAGAGAGAGGAAAACATAATTTTCTCTGAGACATTTAAAGAAAGATATGATGACATGACAAGACTGGATTTGGTGACCAGTGAGGTCTGAGAAGGTTTCTATGTCAGTCTATGAAATTGCATGACTATTTCCATATTAATCACCATACAGAGGTAAAGTCTAAATCATTTCATTTTATTCCTTGTTTCATTAATCATCACAAAGTATTTTTTCTCTTTAAAAAATAATAAGTTTGTAATTTCATTTCTGCGATTCTAGATTTGGAATTAAAATTAGAAGCCAATTCTCCTAAATGACTTATTTTTTATGAAAGCAAATTAAAATCAAGAGATATTACGTAACATATTAAAGGTCCCTTAATTGATAAAAAATAGAGGATTGGAACCCGGATGTTGACATGCTCACCATTTCTATGATTAACTTTCATGAACCACGTGCCTGCATCTTCTCACACAAGCTGACTGCATTACCTCAAAGAAATATAATGGAGTTAGAAAATGTTCACAGGAAGACAACTAAACTATCATTAAAGAAAAGAAGTAGCTTTGTATAGGAAGGCTTTAAAGATTAGAATCTTCAATCTGGAAACTCTGACATCTATTAAATCATGCAGAAGGTGGGTAGTGTGAAAGCTAAGCTATCCACAAACTTCAATTATACAAGGTCTAAAGGCACCCTTTGAAGTTTAAAAGAGATAAATTTAGGACAAATAATGGGAAGTGCCACACTACTTTATTTATTAGGTAGAGTGCTCATGGAAGTAACGCAGGCTGAAAATATAATAGGTTCATAAAAGGTTTAGATAAAAAACATGCAATAAATCAATTCTAGACTATTAAAGGGAATTGGCCCAGTATACCATTAATACCACTTTTATCTTTGTCAAGGTGCAGAGCTTTCCTTGCTCTTCAGTTATATTTGAAGTGACCAAGCTTGAACTGTATCACACTAATATTAAAAAACCAGGTGTCTTAGTAACATGGACTAAACAGCAAACATTGAATTGGTACATTACTCTACATGTAAGTACTTAATATTTATTGTTGAATGAATTAACTTTCTATAGCCAAGGTAAAATTTCCAAATGACCATTTCCATATAGAAATGTGATTAGATATATCAAACTATTTCTGAAGGTTGACTCTCCTAAAGTGTGTGGATTAAATCTCTACATTTAGATGCAAGATGTGCCTGACTGGCGTAGGTCCACAAATATACATATATTCATAAATTCACAAATATTAAAACATACCGAAGGCTATTTCCCTACCAGATATGCACTTTAGATTTTGGTAAATGGAGAGCATCATTTTGAAGCATCTTAGGCTCTTGGTGTTATGGATCTATAAAATTCTCTTTTATCATGAAGCTCATCACATTTTAAAATGTTAATCTTTGCTGCAGAATACAATATCTTCATTATATATTACTCTCACTAAGAAATTATGATTTGCGAAATTTTTAGTAAACATTGAGAGAGAGAATTTCAGATTTATCTTCAGCTTTTATGTTGAGTTGTTTATCTTATCATGATACTTGCAGTTACAGTGATGTGAATTATTTGTAGAATAAATAACGTTACTGGAACGTGTACAAACTAACCATAAAAGCCTATATGTATTTTTAATGATACATATGTGTGCTACTACATGTAAAGTCAACACAAAAAATAAAAATAACTGTAAACCAAAGTGACAAACCCAATAGCTATTCAAATTAATGTTAATTTTACAAAGTAGATTCTTTTGACTCACAAAAACAAAGTGGTTGATGATTATGTGAATATGGCATGAGGAGCTAACATAGATTGCTTAGAGATTGATAATTATGAAGTAAGGTAAACTCTTAATCCACTTTTATATAATCTATAGAATGTTCATATAATTCTTAATTCACTTTTATATAATTTATAAAACTTTGATATAATTCTTATAATTAATCATTAAATCATTTGAAGCTTATTTGGCAAAAACCAATAAAGCATATCAGATGTCCTCTTCTGTTCCTTTTTCAGAAACCTGAAGGAGGCATGAAAGGGACAGTGATCACAGTGGAAAAGTAGGTGCTGAAACGAGTGTAATTTGTTATGAGTGAGTCATCCACCTAAATATACAATTTCATTAAATAGGTTCATATTATCACATGTAGGTCTAGTTTTCAAAATTTATACAGCTTTAAGGATTGAGAAACACTGGTTTATATCACAACTTCATTATGGTTTTCTAATAGTAAACGTTTATAAAAATATAAAATTCCTCTTACGGTTAAAAACCACATGAGGAAAAAATATTACTGAATGTTTTCCTGGTAACAGCTATTCAGTTTGCTGAAACTCAGTGAAGGAGGTGTGTGTGTGTGTGTGTGTGTTTGTTCATGAGCTACACGGAAACAATGAGTGGGTCAGCTTATGTTATAAAGATGAATTTAAAGTTCGGAATCTTTGATTTCTCTCCTACACAATAGGCTTCATGATGATTAATAAGTTTTTAAAAATTAACTAGTTTTTATTGAAAAATTAATCTATATTCATAAGAATTTCTTTAAAAATTAAGTATATGCAATGAAAAATAATCCTTTAACTGTAGAGATATGAATCCTTTACCCTTCTACCTAGAGGTGACTATCGTGACTCTTTTCCTGTATATACAAAAATATTTTATGTATATTAAAAAATATCACTATATGCCTTATTTGCCCAGTTGGGAATATTAAAGAAAAACACTACTATATAATGCTAAGAGAACAGCATGAAGTTCAATGAGGAATTTATGGCTACTTTCTAAGTTAGTTATTTTAGTGACTTTTTATTACATACAATACAAGTCTTCTTGCTTTATTATGAATACATTTTGACAACTCAATTTTACATATTAATAAGTGTTTAAAGTATGATACATTTGGTGTACTTTTACGCGCTTAAATCTGCTTTATTTTGGGGCAATTTCCTCTCATTTAAAAAAGAAATAATAAAAATATGTCAGTTATAAATAGAAATTTTTTAAAGTGGAAAATGCAGAGTGGAAAAACTAATTCACATATTTCCTCCTCTCAGAAGAATCTTTAAATACAGGGTAGAGGTTAAATATAGAGGGGCGAGGACCATTATTTGCTTTAAAACTGTGTAATAATATAACTCACATCTACATAAAATTAATGTTAGTGAAAGTGCAATGATAGCTTTAATTGTAGGAAGAATATGTACTGCACACCACACACTAGTACATTTTATGTATTATCTCAGTTAATCACAAAAAATAAACTCATGACATTGGTATTCTCCAAGTTTTTATTTTATAGTGAGGAAAACTCTGACTATTCTTATAGCATGGTGTTAGTAACACAGAGATGGAAATTTAAGCATAAGTTCTACTTTGTCTTTTGCTAATGACCAGCTATGGGATTAAGAGAAAATTCTTTTCTCATTAAAAAAAACAAAACTAGAGTTTGAAATAAATAACCCTGCCTTGGTTACACAGATGACCCTATATACTAAAGTAGGATTTAAGCAAAACTCTCTGGCACATCAAATATGCTAACTCATCAGGGTGACCATCAGTAATTTTAATGGATATGGTACAAGAAGACACCATCAGCAAACATGGACTAGAGAAAATTATACTTCCATCAGTGGGAGAAGATGTTACACAGCAATCAAACCATGAGGAACTAGGAATGCAATGGAGGAAAACTGCAAAAACTAAATGGTGACTCAGAACACATATGTATTTGGGAGCACACATATGAGAAAATTGCTCAGGGTGGAGAATGGGCAGATAGGCATATGATATTTATTAGTATAGTTTCATTGCCACCCCCATGTTGGCTTATCTTGGAGAAATAATAGTTTTGGGTTGACTCAGAAAGCATTTGGGTATGTATTAACCACCACCAGTTCATGCATACAAAATCCTAGGAATAGTGTTATTTTTTAAAACTTATTTGTTCCTTTGGGTTTTTTTAGATCAGCTTTTAAAATAATATCTTTTTACAAACTTTTTCATCATGTCTGAACCCCTTAAGCTTATATTCAAGTTTCTCCAAAAATAATTTTCTCAGCATAAACCCAGTTTGGTTCCTCAGCAACCAACCAAACTTCCATGTTCATTCCTGCCTTTACTCACAGTGACACAGATTCTGGAACACTTGCCCTTCACACACAGTCTGCACATTCTCCAAGCCAAGGTCAAGTGAAAACTCCATCTCCCCCATTAATTTGGTTTTCTGACTTATACTGATGATTCCTAGTATGCACTGGTTTATTAGAGTCATTTTGGCACTAATTATAAGCCACCAAGTATTAATATTTCCATGCACAATTTTATTTTTCAGATATATGTCTCTTACTTCTTCTATTATATTTATCTCAGTTTGTAACACAAGCTCTGTACTGAATGTGTGCTTAAAACAATAAATGGCTATAAAACAAGAGTCAATTTAACAAAAAAAATAAATAATTTGTGTATCTTAAAATGAGTAATGTCTCCTTCAATGAGCCTACTTTAAAGAATTAATACTTGTCATTTTCAACGTATTTGGGCAAGTTTCACTTTTAAAACTGGTTTTAGAATCAGTTTATGGGCTCAAACATAAAAACAACTCAGTATTTTCTATTTACAATTACTCATCTGCTGTGCACAATCAAATCACTGCACAAGAATTTTAAAATATATGTCACCATACCACAACTCCAAAAATTGGAATTCAGTAGGTCTAGGGTGAGGCCAATTGTATATATTACATTAACAAGATAACAAAGAAATAAATTAAAAACAAAATCATCAGGTGAAAAATAAAATGCTTTAGAGTTTCTCCTTCTCAAAAAGAAAATTGTTTTTGGTTAAAGAAAGAGATAGGGACTATTGTCCAGCGTAAAGAAAAATACAATTTGTGTTTTTCATGAGTCATTTAATCTTTCAATTACTCAATGAAATATATTTATCTGTAAAATACAAGCCATAATATGTGTTCTACTTATTTGCTACTATGTGGAAAACACTGAACTAAATGTTGGGGTTGTAGATAAAAGTAAGAATAACCCTGGTTTTAAGAAAGTACAAATATATAAAAGGGATAAGGCACATAAAAAATGACTCAGGGCCAATGATGACCCACAGTAAAAGAGACGTATAAATAGTTATGAATTTTCCAAAGCTAGAGAGCCCTTGTAGCTGGAGAACTCAAAGAATATCTTAACATTTGAAGCCTACTTGAATTAGGTATGAGTTTTAGCATGCAGAGCCTGGGGGCAGAGCGACTAATATAAACAAAACTGGAGAGATTAATATAATAATAATAATAAAATAAAGAGAATTCTCCTAAACCTGAAAACTGGTCTATTTGTCTGTATTCTGAGGCAAATTCCAAGAGGGGCAGAGGGCCTACAATGATCTAAAGAATGAAAAATTAGAACAGACTAGGTTAAGAAATTTGACCTTTACCTAGTAAGAATAATAATGCTGATAATATTTATAGACATTGATAATTCAAAAAAAAAACTCTGCTAAGTGTTTTTCAAGTATAGCTTTATTCAATCCTTTCAACAGTGTTAGGAGGTAGCCATATTTTTGTGCCATCTTCTGTACAAGGAAACTGAGGCTTAGCTAGATTAAAAACTTGGGCCAAGATTTTTAAGCGTCTTGCTTGGTGGCAGAGGTACAACTCTTTGTAAATTTACCTAACTCTGGAGTGAGAGCAATTTACTACTACACGGTAGTGTCTCTCATAATATGGTTGTATAGGAAAAATTTTGAGCTACAGAGTGGCACGAAGTGTCATAGCCTTAAGGACTTGGCTTAATCTTGTCCCTCAATAAAGCATTTCTTAGATCCTAACACTGGCATATACCTTCATCTTTAACTCTCACAGTATTCTGTGCTTGTACTATTCTGTGCAGTTATCAGACTATATTGTAATTTCTGTTTTGGTTTTCTCATGGAAAACACTAGAAACCATTCAAGTTCAGGCAGTTGGAATCTGTCTGATTTTTCATATCTTATTGGATAAAATGTTGGCTTTTTCATAACAGAAAATAAATACATATTATTAAATGAATTGTAGAAAAATAAAATGAGAAAAATATTTTTAGGAAGGATTAGAGGGGAAAGAGAAACAGACATGAAGACGAGCCAGGTCTTTGGATTTGTAGACACCCAGGCCTCCTGGTTCATGAATTCGTCTTTTAATACCCAATGAATGAGTACTCACCTTTCAAGTCCTCTGTCAGCTCTCCTATGATTAAATTACCATGTTCCCTTCTCTGCATTCTTCTAAAACTCCAAAACTCCTTTCATACCACAAGCAAAACACTAAATAATTTACAGTGTATTTACCTTTAAATGTTAACTCTCCTACTATATTTTCATCTCATTGAGAAAGAGGTCATGTCTCATCTACATCCATTTTCCAAGTTCCTAGCAAACTTTACAATGTATATTAAGAACTCTAAAATTTGGTTGACTTGTAAAGGAAGATATAATTTGAACATCTTCTGTAATGTGGAGTTGGAATCAAAAGGAAAATATCATTTTTAATAGAGATCAAAATTAAAAATGATCATTTAAAAATTAAAAAAGATCATTTATCAAATAATTATATTTGAGAGAAAAAACAGTTAAAATTTATAGACACTGCCTCTGTAGCCCTAGGTTAGTGAGAAATGGAAAACAGTTAAAAAATGGTCTCAGGGTGATGGTTGACTATGGAAATCGCCCTATCACTTGAGGATAATTTTCTTGGATAAACAGGTATGCTAAGGTCAAAAATTAAAAAAAAAAAAAGAGAGAAGTAACTAGAAATTTGTAGCTAAAATTATCTTGAGTTGTTTTGGTTTTTATTCATTTGGGGAGATGGTCTCATGTTTCTTATCCATTTACTATTCCTTCTGCAAAAAACTTTGCCCTAAGCAATAGCACTAGATGTGAATATAATAACATCAAAGGTTGCATTCAAATTTTAAACATTTCTAAACTCTTAAATATACCATTTCAATTTTTCTGTCTACCTTTTGGAGTTGAAATAAATACTTTATGTATTCATTTGAAATAAAACCTAGTGTGCAGCATTGCAGAGAAAAAACTAGCAGTCTTTTGAGAGTAAAAGCAAATCAATAGTAATATCTCTCAAAGTAGAAGCACTTTTGTTGACAGAGGGAGCATGGTTTAATGGGAAGCAAAGTAATCTTTGTTTTCAGTCAGAATGTTGGGCTGTGCATGAGAAATGACATGCTGTAACCACTTGTTCTACATTAAAAGGCAGTCTGGCATGTTTAAAGGAGAGAGAGAAAATAACCTGCCTTATAGTGATGGACAACTCATGGCTTTAATACATAACATAGCAATAATCTTCATAAGTTTTTTTTTTGTAATTTTATAAATTTTTCCTCAGTTCCCATTGAACTCTACTCTGTTAATTAAATTATCCCATATCCCCAAAAGGGCAATACAGGAGTTGTTCACATTGCAGCCTGTAATTATGTCTAAGCTCTCTCTTACCCAGTCTTGGACTTGAAGTTTTAGTCAGGTCTTGATGGTGATGGCGATAATGATCATGACAATGATGATAACACAATGATGATAAATATGTCCAGATAGATAGATAAACTACAGACATAGCTGTAGCTATAGATAGATATAGCAATAAAATAGGGGAAATTTTTATGTTCGTTTATTGCTATGGGATATGTACAAAGAAAATTTATTTTAATCAAATTTCTTCATTTTAACCTTTAGATAATAAAGTAAATAATGGTGAATAATATAAGCAATCAATAATTGTTCTAGACTTTAAATACCTAGATCAGCATAGGAACGTCCTTGTAAAATTACAATACAAGCAGTAACTATAAGTCCCATTCCCACACACACAAAAATACCTAGTAAAAGAGGCTTGATATTTGATGAATATGTGCATTATACTAAGTAAATATAAATTATTTTATTATTTATAGGAAAATGAAATGAACAAATTTGTCTTTCTGAACTTCCAATGAACTCACTGAAAAGCACATTCAATGACTAGTGTTTGCTGGCATCAGTTCCTTGCTTTTCTTGAAAGCAGCATATTTACATTTCAGTTTTACAAAATGCAAAAATAACAATAATGCAGCCCTTGGTTTCTTTGTGCTGCACACCAGAGGGTTCTGGAAGGAATTTTTCTTTGAGAAAGTTAAACGTTTAAAGAGTTATTGGAGGTAATTTACTTGCAGCCACACAGCCATATATTTTTGTTTAAAATTTATATGTTGTCTCAAAAGTGTGGTTTAAATATTTTATTTAGATTTTTGTAAAACAATATTTGTTATAATGCATGTCAATATATAAAAATTAAATAGTATTCATCTAAATATGATTCATTTCCAATACCATTTTATAGCCCTTAATGTAAATTCACATCTGTTTCAATGCTTCCAAGTGCAAATGTTCACTTGGAAAAGAATCTGAAGCCAGAAAGCGTTCTCTAATATACTATGACATGGCCACAAGGTGGCTCCAAACACCAAACTATGTTATTTTCCCTCTGGTTAAGTGAATAGAATATTACCAAAAATATTAGCAGCAAATTTACCCTATAAATGGGTCAATACTTCAAAAGCATAAATTTATCTCAACCCTCTGATCAAGTTTTGAAGACTATTTGATATTGTATTAAACTGAAGACGTTCAAAACAACACATCAAATGTTTGAAAACCTTTAAAGAATTTGAAGGAATTTGAAAGGAAATTATTGTTATAGTCTACATAATTAATTAATAACACTTCTTTTCTTAAGTTTTTAAAATTAATTTCTCCTCTAATTAGTCACAATTTTATTATCACTTTATTTCCAACTAAATAAAAAGAAAATATAGAAAACAAATGCAAACTAATGAACTATAGTACAATTAAAGGATTTTTAAAAGTAAAGGGAAAGTTATGTCTAATTTTTTAGCCTATGCAAGGCCTAATTCTGAGAGTGCATACTTTTAAATTATCAGGTAAATTAAATTTTAAATATATATAATAATAGAATATTTAAAATTAGCCACCCTGATCAATCAGGCATATAGTTAAATCATTTTGCCAAATATTACAAAATAAGGTGGTAAAGAAAAAGAATGCTATGAAATGGCCACAGCATTTAACAAAAAAAATAAGTAAAAGACTGTGACTTTGATTAAATAGATAGTACGTGACTAAATAGATAATAAATGTCAATACATAGCTATGAAAAAAAGGAGAATGATCTTTATTATGTTCACTAAATTACATCTGTCAGCGAGGTTTAGGGGTCTCTATTAAGGCTCATCTCACCTTTACAGGTTAGTGAATCAGATGAAGTGCTAAGTATGTCCCTTAAATATGTGAATTTCTAAAATAATACATTAATCAGTCCTGGTCTATAAATAATACTGAAAAGTAAGAACTACGATATAATTCTGAATTTTTAAACTAAAGTTTTAAAGAGAAAGGTATTTATGGACCCATACATATGTATATTTTAAAACCCCAATGTTTTGGCTTATTTATGTAATCCATAGTGATCATTCCAGATGCTTTTTTAATTTCTACATAAATAGATGCACAAAAAAGGGAAGAAAAAAACAGAAACAGTGATTTTAAATTGCTCTTCATATCACCTTGAATGTGAAGAATGAATAGAATGAATTATCTAAATAAAACCTGTTAAATTTTTCACATTTTGCAGCAGGTTCTGTGTCTTCATCAGACAGTTTCAGGGACTTAGTCTTGGAAATCAGTAGTCCACTGACCTTTCAGCTTCTAATATAAACTGTAGAATTATTCTTGAGATTTATAGGTATCAAAACTTTAATGGGATAATTTCTGTAATGCACTGCCTCTGTTCATCATTCTTTTTCTAATTCTCATTACTCTGACCTCAAGAAGGAGAATCTGTGAAAGGAATCATTACTGCAGTATATTCAGAAATGGCTCATGTTTCACCTGAGTGAGTTTATGTGGCTTATGGAACTCACAACAGTTAGTCTCAGTCTTCCTAACGCTTTCTCTCTCCTCTATCCCTGTTTCAGGACCTTCACGTTATTTTCAAAATTCATATCTAGTAATTCCCTAGTTCATGCAGTGACTATCTGAGAATGCAACTGAAGTTTTCAGGTTACATTAAACTCTTTATGCAACTGATATTTTAACAATCATTAGAGAATATATTTATAATAGTTATATATTGAACCCTTTCCAATTACAATATAGACTTATGAACCCTTTCCAATTATAATAGTAGATAAGTCGATTGTGTCCTTGGAAATTTTGCAGCTCAAACCTCCGTTTCCCCAAAAACAAAATTTGCAATGAAGAATGCATTATTTTGCCAGTGGAATTAATGACAGAAGCAGCCTTAAAATACCAATTTCTCACTTCAAGTACAAAATAATTACATGGTACAAGTTAAATTTTTAAAATTTTAAAGTTTTAGCCTAAGTAATATCATATGCTATGGTTAAAACAAGACACATTCAATATTAATGAAAAAAGCATAGGTCACATGAATTTACATCTAATAATAACACCAGTAACAATAACAGGTAGCACTAGAACATCTATTGTGCGTTAGGTATTTTTGTTAGACTTTATAGTA
The DNA here is from genome assembly GCA_963574435.1 of Cheirogaleus major. NCBI lineage: Eukaryota > Metazoa > Chordata > Mammalia > Primates > Cheirogaleidae > Cheirogaleus > Cheirogaleus major. Next base: position 2,049 of record CAUYPO010099575.1, on the reverse strand, counting down.
ATTGCTTCTTTTAATCATGACAGTTGCCTTATTATGTGAGTACAATTACTAATCCCATTTTACAGATAAAAATCTACCAGCAATATTAAATATTAAGTATATGTAAAGTGGCACAGCCAGAATTTCAACCCAGACAGCTTGGTGCCATGGTCCACGCTTTCATGCATCAAAGTTTTTGGTGAGAGCACTTAGGTCAGGGTCAGTACATTTTCTAAGAAAGGAAATCTGAGGACCTCTGGCATGCAAACTTATCACTGTATAGTCTTTCTATTAAACATGACCTTCATCAATTTTCCTCACAAAAACAGAATATGATATAGGAGAGTCTTTTTCACATAGTGACTGAGTTTGAAACTCAGTGGCTTCTATGGAGTGCATATTTTCATTACTTGGAGGGTGTATAAGCCCCTGTTCATAAAAATTTTTAGCAATAGAACTTTGGGGTGCACTTGGCCTTAAGATATATACTTTTTCTGTAGACTTCTTGCCCAGGATGGGTATATCAGTCTCAACTTTGAGCCCTTGCTTTATCCCATACAGTTCCCTCTGTCTGCACAATGGCAACTGGCTATTGCAAATTCGAAGTACAGCACAGATCACCAACCAAGAGGCTGTTCCTCACTGCAGCTCCAATTCAGAATCCACTCTCACTCTCACATAGACTTATGAACTCTTTTCAATCATAACAGTAGATAAATCGATTGTGCCCTTGGAAATTTTATGGTTTAAACTTCCATTGCCCCAAAACCAAAATTTGGAATGAAGAATGCATTACGTTGTCAGTATAATTAATGAGAGAATCAGACTTAAAACACCAAGAATTTCTCACTTCAACTCAAGTACAAAATTATTACATAATACAATTTAAAATTTAAATTCTACTGAATCAGTCTTAAGCTACACAAAAATGCATCTTGAACCAAACTGCTAACTCATTTTGATACTTTCTTAAAAGATGTCATATAGCTTTAAATACAATAATGCAGCTTTAAATATATACATGAAGTTACATCCCTGTATTAGTCACTGTAAAAGCACCTAGTTCTTATCCTTCTTATATTTATCAAAGCTGGAATATAATAAGTTGTATGATTATTCATACAATGCCCCACTGTAACAGAGGTCTCTCTCTCTCTCTCTCTCTCTCTGTGTCTCTCTCCCTCTCCATCTCTCCCAACTCTATGTTTGTATTTTTGGTTGTTTGCACAGTGCCTGGCTTATGGTAGACACTAAAATAAGACTTGTGAAATGAAAGAATGTAGGAATGAATGAATGAATCAAGCAAGATACTGAGAAGTTTCTTCAGTAGTATTTATAACAGAAGATCAAAACTCAAGACTTTGTGATAGATGGAGGAATAAGTGACTGCCCAATGATATTCTATTTAATTTTAGTATTAGTCCATAAAAATGGAAACATTTAAAGCATAGCTATTGCAATTTATATTATAAATCATATGTTATTTGTGAATATCTCACATTAGAATCTGTCTCTTCTCAAGCACAAAATGTGTATTAAATTCATGCTTATATCTCCAAATGTGACACAAGGGAATGCCTCATAGTAACTTCCCCCAAAATGAGTGAAATTAATTAGGAGCCAACAAATAATTGAGCAAATTATTTATAGAAACAAGGAAACCATCTAAACTTATAATGGAAAACACAAAAGAAAAAGTATAACACATTCAAAAGAATAAATAGCAATATGTGACAGCCCAAAATCAAAATAAAGTTACATTAAGGATTATGGATTTTACATTATCATAATTCTGAGACTCTTAGCACTATTAAAAATTGAAAATTCCATGAGGATGTTTTTGGGGACAATGGTTTATACACAAAGTATTATTTTACTTCAATGCAGCATAAGAATTTTCTTACCACATTTTTATCTTTTTGGGCCTACCTAGAAATAGGCTTGATCTAACCTTTACCTAGAAACTAAAGTGAATTGTGAATTAATGTCTTTGCTCTGAAGTCAGAATTACTGTTGCCATTTCTCTAACTTCACATCTCCATTGGGCTGGATTTCATATTTCATGCTGTA
>CAUYPO010099574.1:0-17485 GCA_963574435.1 Cheirogaleus major | reverse complement strand
TATGTAAATGAAGGATGCTAGGTTGCGCCAATGAGAACTGGCGGCATCTCCTTCCCAACCTATCCCCAGAGGTTTCAGGTCCGCCAAGGCCTTAAAAGCGTGTGTGCTTTCCCGTTCGGGGTCTTCCGCATATTGTCAAGCTAAGAATATCCCCATTAAAGCGCTGTCAGAAGAACTCCAGTTGCCGTGTCTTCCTTGCTGGCAAGGCGGGCGCGACAATGTCTGCTTATATATCCGATATACTAGTAGCTAGGTCCTTTCTGTGACTTTCTGCCCTGCCAACCATCCCTTGGCTTATTTCTAATGCAATTAGAAAAGTATCAGTGGTTTAATGAAAATTAAGTATCTTGGCATAAACAGACACTGAGGCTGACATAATTGCTAATACATCAGTGATTTTAACAATGGCTGGTATCAGGGCTGAAACTGCTGACAGTGGGAGAACAAAATGAAATATAAATTTTTTATACTGAAAATGTTATTTAATCCCATGATGTCAAGTATGAAGTATACACAGATTTTTATATGTACATACATACACACACACACACACATTATATATATATATATATATATATATATATCCCAAACTCAGACTTTCTTAATTCCTAACATTACGGTCAGCTATGTACTAGGCATTTCTATCTGAATGTTACAGGTAAACTCAGCATTCCCAAGGACCTCTTTCCTCTAAAGTCTGCCCTTCCTCTTGTTTTTCTTAGCTCAGTAAATGGTAGCATAATCCACTCTGTTGTCCATCTCTATATCTTGAGCACTTTCTTAGTTCTTTCCTAAGCTCATTGTTTACATTCTATTGGCCACCTTGACATGTTGATTCTATCTCCTCATTTCTTGAATCCCTCTGCAAATGATCCACCTTACTTTATTGATGTCATTCAGAACCTCAGTTTTCTAGCCTGGATTACAGCAATGGCTTTTCATGTTCTTCTCTGTTGAGCAAACAATACATGATTGTTGCAGGAAAAGAGGAAATGTGAATGGAAATATGATCAACAAATTGATCACAACCGGTTATAGATTCCTTTGTTCCTTCTCCACTTTCACTGCTTCACTTGACTAGCCTAAAAAAAAGAAAAGGAAATTATGGGATATAATTTTATCTTTCATGATTCTACCACCCAATTCCTTTACAATACCCCATGCCTTTTGTTGAAGTGGGATAGGAATGAACAATGTAATACTATATAAAGCAGTGAAGTTCCCCGTAACCCACTACCAAGCCAACACTGCAGAGGTAGCTAGTATATGATAAACATTCAGACCTTTCCTTACTTTTCCTTTCCTTCTTTTTCTCCTCTTGATAGACATTAAATTTTTTTCTAATAAGACTGATATGAATAGGCTTGCACATTTATCCTTATAAGTGCTCTTGGGTACACTTCAGTACAATTATTGGAAGTGAAATTCCAACATACTCCAAATTGTTTTAAGAGAGATTGCCTATTTATAGATATTGACGCTTTTTGTTAGAAGTCATTGGCCACATTCCTCACATGCACTCATGGAACATTTACAAAAATTGACCATGTACTTGGCCATAAATAGAGTCTCAACAAATTTCAAAGATTTTCTATAATATAAAATAGCATCATACTATAATGCAATAAAATTTAGAATTAATTTTAGAAGTAAACTTAAAGTAAATGTTTTCTAAATAATATACTGATTAAATAAATTGTAATGGAAAAGAGAACATATTTGGGGCTGGATGACAGTGAAGAATTAGATATCAAAACTTTAGGGAAGCATCTAAAGTAATAAGTAGAGAAAAATGTATTGCTTTAAAAGTTTTTATGAGGAAAGAAGAAAAGCTGAAAATTAATGAGCCAAGTATTACCCACACAAAGCTAGAAAAGAAAATAGAATGTGGCAAAAACTATGAAGAAATAACTATGTGTGGATATGCATATAATGAAGAAAACCAGGAAAATGACAAATAAATGAAAATTAATGATAGTGGAAAACTGTGTGTAGAATAGAGTAAAATGTATTGGCAAGGTAAACAGGGGGTTTTAACTTCACTAGTTATGTTTTATTTCTTAAGATGGGTAGTGCATATGTGTATACTTGCATTATTTTATGCTTTTTGTATGTCTGAATGTTTTATAATAAAATTTTAAAAATTTACCTATCGCTTCTCAGCCTTTTGGCTTAGATCTAGTATAGTAAAAATTTACCTAATTTTTCCTGATTACCAACTTACTACAAATTTACCTTTAGCAAATATTTTTTGAAGTTCAAAATAGCATTTGTCCAAATTAGTATTCTAATTTCTAAATTGTAATATTCTCTTTTGTTATTATTGTTTTTCAAAGGGCATCAGTTTTGTTCTTTGGCACCAAATCTAGAATACATAGAGGAATTGCTATAATTTTAAGAAATAATTATCCAGTATAGCCAATTCAAAGTTATTAAAGTTAATTTTACTTATGCTTTTAATCTTTTAACCTGTTTGTTTTTGTCTTTATTATATCTGCTCTAGATCACTTATGTTCTTTATGAAAAAATAATAAAATGTGACTTTTAAAGGGACTGATTTGTAATAACTATAAAGACAAATCAAACACAATTAAATGCATATAACTGACACTAAGTGAATTTAATAAATGGTTGTATAAAACTCATTTCAGCATACATATTGTATAATGTGTCATAAGCTATTCTTTTGTTTCTTTACCTCTTTTTGGACCTTAATTTTCAGTTAGTCATTGACTTACATCTTATCTCCCACCATAATGGCAGAAATTAATGGGATAAAAGTACTCTATTCAAAGACAAATTATCATTTCACTGATATACTTCAGTAAGTGCAAATTCCCTCCACACTTATTAAAAGGTAGAGAACAGTAGAAAAGTGCTAGTTAACTTAAATTATGTTTCCTTTCTTAGACCATAAAACTTTCATTTATTTCATCTGTTAAACCATTTTGTAAATACAGAAATTTTGAAGCCTTTGGTATTGTGTGATACATATTTTGGCATTGTCGCTATTCTGGATTTCTTCCATGGTACTTTAATTTTGTGGTTCAGTGAGCAAAACTAAGAGTTCTCCAGGAGGACTTGTACTTAAAACAGTCAGGGGTGTACTGCCTGATGAGACATTCAATCTTTCCCCTTGATGAGGATGTCCAGTCAGAAAAGCCCTTTTGTTTTTTGACCCAGGGAAGGTTTTAAAGAAAATTACCACCCAAACAGTAAAAACAGCTTAGATTTTGCAATTCCATATAGCATCACAATCTAACTAACACATATTTAGTAAATGTTTTTAAAAGCTGTTGATTGCGATGATGAAATAGATATTTGTGCTTTCATCATTTAATCTCTTCAACTCAAAGAGAATAACGTTACAGAATTCCATGTCAGAAATTAAGTTAACATTGGCACATTTTATATCATCAAATCCTCAAAACAACCAAATAAAATAGGCTTAGTAATTTTCATGTATAGATGACAAATTGGCATCTTAGGAAATTTAGCTAGTATTCCCAGTGCCATATAGATGCATTTGGGATTCAACCCCCTGTCTATCTGATACATAAACCCTATATTAACCCAAATATTCTAATATAATAAGATAAAATGTATAATTAAATTAATAAAAAATATTTATTAAATGACTAATATTTGGGAAATAGCATTCCTGGCACTGAAGTACATAAATAAATAACAAACTCATTGTAATGAGCTTCGCCTCTGCAAATGATGAATCTAGTTACCATTCTTATTGAAATTCCTTAGTTTTGCTGTTATCATAAACTAGTTACCCCAGATATTTTGTTAGCTATCTCCAGGCCACATTTTCATACAGGATTTTTAGTAAACCACATTAAAGAAATCCTTTATAAATAATAATTGAAATTATATTAACCAATAAAGTTATATTGTTAAAATAGACAATAAAAGCTAAATACCTATAATAGAGTATACAGTAATATTAAAGGTCACTTATTATGATAACTTATTTTTACATTTTGATTTTGACTTTTACGATTTCAAATATCTGCGCATGTATTCTCACTTATTTAACTATTGTTTTGATGATATATTTTATATATTAAGGACTTGACTGGCCATATCCTATATATTAATAATTTTCAAGTTATTTTCTATTATTTTAAGGTATCACAGTGACTTTCTAATGGACCTTAGAGAATGATTATGATTTTCCTTGGACTCTGCCTATTCCAGCCAGGATGCAGCTGTCCATTTTTTTGGATCAGTCTCTGGACAGCCAGATAAAGGGAAACATTTTGTGTCCTGGCCCCACTGACAAATAGCTCTAGAAAAACGTGGCTAGTTCCATTCTCAGTGTTCTAGTTTACATTGTCATCTATTCTGCAATTTCTAGTCAACCAACTTTATTAAGTCTTATTTCTTCCAGATTCTTACAACACAGACTATTATTTCTTTTCTTGAGTACCGGAAGCCAGGTTTCTGTGGAGAACGTGCCCCTGCACAGCGCCCCCACCTGGGGCATTTGAATTCTGACCTTCTGTCTCCTGGTTTCTTTCAGTCCCTTTCAATCAGGGGCTTTGTATTAGTCCATTTTGTGCTGCTTTAGCAGAATAACACAACTGAGTACTTTATAATGAACAGAAAGTTATCTACCCATAATTCTGGAGGATGGGAAGTCCATTATCAAAGTGTCAGTGCTTGGCAAAGGCTTTCCTGTCTGGTTATCACGTGGTGGGAGGCAGAAGCGCAAAGAGAGATTGGGCAACGGGACAGAACTCATCATTTCCAAATGGCACGAATTCCACCCAGGAGGTGGAGCCCTAGTGATTTCATCACCTCTTAAATGTCCCAATTCTTAATACTGCTAAAATGGCAATTAAATTTCGACATGAGTTTTGGAGGGGACAAACATTCAAACTATAGCAGTGCTTCTTCTGAAAGACTTTAGCTCATCTTGCAAATCTATCTTTCCTATGTATCTGGACAATTCTCATGCTGGGAACTGTGGCCACCTAGAAGACAGGACTTTGTGCCACCCCAGTACATTTTCCTCTGTATCTACTCTACAAAAGTCCTAGCCTGGTTCCATATCCATCTTTTCCATTGGAAGAGGTAAAAACCAGTTTTAGCCATTTATAGGGAATTATATTATTTGTTAGTTTAAAAATTAATGTGTAGATTGGGAATTATTTCAAGAAAAAATAGCTAAAATATTCCTTAACTTACTGATAGCTGAAGGGAAGGGAGGACTTTGTGATTCGTTCTATTTATTTAATCACCCCCAACAGTATCCTGATTGGCCATGAGAAAAGCAGGAAAAAAATCAGGGGGGAAAAAAGTTTGTTTAGTGGTAGCTGAAAAGTAAAGAGGAAACAATTTTCTGTTCATCTCCCAAATTAGATAGAGAACATTCTAATTTGAGGAATAAGTCCTAAATACCTAATTAACAGGTCCTATGCTAAAAAGGTTTAGGCACAGAACAAATGGAAATGCTTAACTGAGCAGAAATATAGAGAAGCTAATTAAAAAGTCCCTTAATACTTCTGGGTATCTTTCTTTTATCTATAAAATGAATACATTGGATAAAATCATCCGTAAAATATCTTTACACTTAAATAACTTATAATCTATATCCTGATCAAGAGAATTTCTGAAATTTGAGCTTTCTGAGGCAAATCATTATAAAGCCTTATATTTATTAAGGGAATGTATTATATTTATAGAGATTAATATTAGTTAACTGGCAAATTTATGTCTGTGCCTGTCCCTATGCCTATATCTCTATGCCTGTATCTATATCTCTACTTCCATTGAGCAGTAGATCTTATGCTTATTTTTGACATTTATCTATTAGAAAATACTGTCTACTCTGAAAGATACTAAGTATATAGAACTAATTTTTCTTCTAATATATTTATTTGTATATGTGTGTGGGTAGCATGGGGTATTTAATATTTAACCCAGTGGTATTGTCTGAGAAGGTAGGCTACTAAAAGGATAAAACACAGTGCGTTGGTTGTATAGTGGTGAGCATAGCTGCCTTCCAATAAAACACAGTATCAGTGTGTTCAGAAAAGAATTAGATCATTTCTGGCTAAAGAGAAGAGGATATTAAAATGAGAATGCAGTTGAGTTTCCACAGGTAGGACGGATGAGATGAAATTCCAGAGGAAGACAAGGTCTGACAGGCAAGGCGTATAGCCAAAGGGGGGTAAATAGTTCAATTTGGCTGGAGTAAAAAGTTAATAGCAGAATATGATCTTGAATATCAGACCATATTGAAGGAATGATACATATTTCTTTAATTTTGCAGCCATTGGGAAGCAATTAGAGGATTTTGTTGGAGAGATTTATGTAGTTTACAAACAATGACTACTAATAGAGATGGATTGAAAGAGAGGCTGAGTAGAAGGGATAAAAAAACATTTAGAAATTGTTATAACTTAGTCAAAAGTCAAATACTGTCTGAAAAGAGGAAGGGGGAATCACTTAGACCTAGTGACTCACTGCATAATAGAAAATAGGTAAAAGAACGTGATTCTGAAACAGCTGTAAGAATAGTATACTTTTGAATGAAATGGAGAGAAAAGGCAATTCTGCAGCAATGACAAGCAGATTATTGAACATGCATAATTAGATTTAAAGAGATTTTGCCTAGAAATATTTTAGATTCATTGGAAAAGAGATAAATATTGAATAGGTTATTCCTTATTCTTCTTCTTTTTTTTTTCTCCAGTTTATAACATTCTACAAGGTAAGAATAATTTCATGTTTAAAGGAGGAAACTGGGGCTGGGCACAACCATGGCTCATGCCTATAGTCCCAGCTACTCTGGAGGCTTACAAGAAGATCACTTGAGCCCAGGAGTTCAAGACTACAGCGAGCTATGATTGTGCCACTGCACTCCAGCCTGGGTGACAGAGCAAGACCTTATCTCTAATAATACTTTTAAAAAATGAGAAAACTGAAACCCACTTGGCTCACCTGGCCTGTTTAATGTCACACAACAGTCAGCCACAATGTCAAGACACACCCTCTGTTTCAAGTATGAAGTACAGTACTCACTTCTTTTCTGAAGCTTTTGGTAGAGAAAGATACAGAAATTAAAGTAAAAATACTTTATGGATTTTGTTGTTTTCATGTTTGCTTTAATATAGGAACGGGAGAACATGATGCCAAGTCAGAGTTTTATCTGCTGAAGACCCAAAGTTTGGGAAGAGACCAATAAGAAGTGGAACCAAAATACAAATTAGCTTAGGGAAGGAGAGGAATGATTCTTCCTTTGAGGCAGGAAGGAAGTCAGAGGGATGGAGTCATTGGGGTATGAGTCAAGAAACTGGAGTGCTTTGGAAATGAATGGAAAATGTAGAAATTTTATGAAGTAATGAGTCAAACGTTTGAATTTCTGAGAAAAACCAGAAGACCAAATGAGAATAAAATAAATATCATGACTATATAATGATATTAATCATTGAGTTTCACGACTTTCTAAAACAATGATTAAAGTCCAAGAGGCCATATTTACTCAGTGAATATCTCATAAGTAAAGTAGTATTATAACGTATAAATTAAAACTTGTATGTTCAGGTCAAAATTATAATAGTTTTACTTTGCAAAAAGTAATGTTATTTTCAGAAGGCCAGTTAAGACTGCCATTTTTCTCTGTACTTCCCATCAGAAGCTTTTCTTGTCAGAGCCTTATTGGCAGCTCTGATGCTTACTAGATGGAAGGTTTTTCCAACTGACCTCCCTCAATAAGCCATGCGTATCTTTATTTCTCATAGTTAACAATGTAAAACAACAATGCACATCTTTACTTCTCATAGTTAACAATGTAAAACAACAGAATAAACAGAAAAGCAATGACCAATTTAAACACCTATAATAAACTACACATCTCATAATATGTGAGCTTTATTCCTCATGAAGTGGTAATGATATATACAAAACAGCACCAAAACAAAGTATGGGGTATAAGGTTTACCAAATTGTAAATTGCAAAAAAAGATAAATCACATTATGTTAGAGTGGTCAAAAAAGGCTTAAAGGAGGGTATGAGATAAATCAACCTTTGAATTATCTTTTGGAATTAGAAATATGAAGCATATGAAATAAGGGATTATAAGCAAATTAGAAGTGGGAGAGTTATGTTTCTACATCAATGAATAAACTAACTGAAAAAGATGTATGTAAATAAAAGGATATTGCTGGAAAAATAGATTGGCATTCATTAGATTTCAGAGGATAATATTATTTATAAAATGACAACAATAAATTTTAAGCAATATTTGACATATTTTAAGTGAGGTGTTGGTTCCTATATGTTGGAATAGGAAAAGAATAGAGAAAAAGAGAACAGGTGGAAGACATGATGATCCAGATACACAGTAAGTACCACTGACCTGAACAGACCAGTGGCAGAGGACATTGAAAGAAAAGGAAAAAAATCATATAAAAGAAATTTTAAAATGAAGAGAATTTTTTATTTATATGGAAATAATAAATAAAGGGATATGGGAAATCAAAGTGACTGGTATATTTGAACAAGCATTCTAATTTAAACTGAGGACAGGTGAAGTGTGTGGAAATGAATTTGGAAAAAGTAGCCACAGCTAAGATGCAAAAGGTCATGCTAAACAACTAAAAATTTCTCTTGCAGAAAATGAGGACTCAGTAAAGTTGTCTTAAGCAGAATAGACAAAGGTAAGAGTAAGGAAAGTTTGGCAACAGCATCAATAGAGCAGAGTAGCTAGAGGCACAAAGCTCATTGGATATTTGGGAGAGATTCTGGAGGATGAAGTCAAGAGCAAAGAAGATAAAGAGGATAGAGGGTTAAAGGGATGTGATAAGAGAGTGAAATATACCTGGTGAATTCTCTAGAGGTAGAAATCAAGATCCAGAATGTGGCCATCTGAGTAGTTAGAGAAATGGAAAGAACTGAAAACCCCTGGTGCAGAAGATAAGGAATTATGAACTACAGCTGGTGACTAGTTCATCGTTAGAGCCATTTTTTTTACCTACCATTATGTGTATTAGTGAATGGTGAAGAAAATGGCTGAAAAAGATGGCATACATCACTAGATTTCCTAGACCGGAGGAGGGTGAGATACTAAAGGGAGTTTTCAGAAGAATGAGCTGAAAATTGGCAAAAGGAATCAGGAGAATGCTGGACCTGATAAATGTGGGGTAGGGAAAATGAGGGTCCTCCTTCTTGGAAGGATATGAGGAAGGCGATATTATCAGAAACATGTCAGAAAGTGGGCAGAGATTTCTAGCAGATGCTTATACAGGTAGAGGGAATTCTTGGCAACACAAAATGAAAACATACTGAAATCAATGAATCCTTTACCCAATTTTTAAAAAGCATATTTAGAAATACATTTTGGTAACAATTATGGAGGGATTATAGACCTTCCTCTGACTCATCCAGAGACTTTAGGTAACAGCAGACACTCTAGAAAGAATTACTGGAAGATCAGCAGGTGGAGAGCCAGGCTGACCTGGAGCAGTAGTGGGGAAAGTAGGCAACCGGAGGGTATAGGTACAAATACAAATTTAAGAATAAGAGACTTAATACAATTTCCCTCCTTTTTTTTTTTTTATGGGAGCATTTACTTCAGAAAAGTTGCAATTACAAGTGCGTTCTCCTCTCTTTGGAAATGTATATACAACTTTTGGAAGACTAGAGAAGTGTTTTGTCAGCTTTATGACCCAGGAATGTCTTTATTAAGGACCTGTGAACCATCTCTTAGAAATGTGAACATCAAGGAGAATTGCCTCTGCCCCTCAGTTTCTGGGCTAAGATAGGAGCCTAACTCCTCGGGTGCCTTGCTCCAAGTTACAAACTATCCCCTGTTATAAAGATATGAGAAGTTTCTTTTTCTTCCGAATAAAGCCAGTTGGCTAAGGCAGATGGTCACCCAACTACCTGGTGAAGTTAAGATAAACAATGTTTGACACATGGTGCAGTCAGGTCTTCTTCCTTGAGGACTAGTTATTATTTATCTTGAAAACTTATATGTAACGGATTATTATCTGCTTGGCTATAAAAAAGGGTGAAATTTCTTTTTATCTCTGTGGTAGATTGCCTGTGGTGCACATCCTATTCTGGTTTAATGCTTATTCAATAATAAAAGTGTTTTCTCTCCCTACTGCCTTTGTGGAGAGGATTTCTGGGCTGGGAGAAGATTTTGTTTTTAATTATATTTCTCCAATAAGGGTTGGGTAGGGATTGTGCATCTAAAGGATCTTAATATATCTAACAAAAGTCAAATTTCTAACTATAATTTTGGTGAGCATTGTTACAGGAATTCTGTAAACTTTCTCATGTAGATGTCTTGTCAACAGTGGTGATTGTGACCTCTGAAGCTTGATTCAGGCACAAGCATGGGCAGCTGAACAAGGTGACCTCGAAGTTCCCTTTAGCCCAGAGGGACTATGATTTTCTCATGGAATGGAAAAGTCTGATTCAATTAATTTCCCCCATTCATTCGTTGCACATTGTATACAAAATTTATTTATTCTGTATTACATTGGCATCAATAAATATTACCTTGGTGTCCAGTAGTCTCCCCTTAACAGCAGTTTCACGGTCATTCACAGTCCAAAAATATTAATTGCAAAATTCAAGAAATAAATAATTTATAAGTTCATTTTAGACATTTTAAATATTTTTTTTCCTTTATCCCTAGCCTTGTATCCATTAACCCACACTTGGAGACAGTCAGTGTCACTGTTCAGGAAGGCAGCTCATATGGGTTGAAACAGCCATTGTAGATCCTGGGAGATAGACATGACACAGAGTTTTTTTTAAATGTCAGTTTCCAGGGAACCAGCTCCTGCTGAACGAGATCTGGTAGAAATTCAAGATAAAACTCTCATGGATTTGCCGAACCAAAGTGCCATTTAACCGACAATTTGCATAGTCTGGGAACTGCTCCCATTCACTAAATTTCCTTTCTAGCTGTTATAAACTTTATCTCATCAAACTCTCATCTTCTACCTACACAGAATAGCATTTTAAATTATAAATTTCAGAGAAGGAAGAGGAGAAAAGGTGTTCCATGAACGACAGGGGCCAGATAATAGCCAGGGAAATGTCTGTCTGTCTTATGAAGATGAAGATCTGAATCCTGAATTGTGACTTTCTCTGGGCCCATCTAATCCTCTTCACTCTCATAGGACCTCTCACCACTACGATACATTTGCAAGGTGACCTCTGGGCTCTTTTCCAGGTGTCATTGTGAATGTTATAAGTTTCAATTGTGTGCCATTCTGAGTAGCATGATGAAATCTCAAGCCATCCTTCCTGGGAAATAAGTCATCACTTTGTCTAGCCTATCCATGCTGTATACATTACCCAACCCCACTAGTCACTTAGTAGTCGTCTCGGTTATCATATTGACAAAACATGGGATCTATAGGGTTGGATACTATCTTTAGTTTCAGGCATCCACTGGGGATCTTGGATCTTCTCTAGATAGTGGGGGAACAGTGGTTCTGGACTAACCTTTTAGACCTAATTTATATCAAAGATTACACAAGTAATGTTTTTTGTATATATACCAGACACAAAAAAATAGGAGGGGCAAGTATTGAACTTTGAATTTTGGTTACTGATGACATTCTCCTCCAAATATTCCCCATTGCCTATGTTGTCTGTCCTTGTACTGTTTCCTTTTTGTTTTTTCATTTTTTTTCCTCTTGGAGTCATTTCATCTCACTAATTTGTTACTTACCAAAAGAGTGCTCACATATTTCTCATATATACACTTCTTTGAAATTCACACTGGTGTCTTTGCTTCCTTCTGATTAGGGTTTCAGTTTCATTCTAATCACTACAGCCTCTTTGGCATCATTCACTTTTCTTAGGATTCTCTCAATACAAATGCCAAACTAATGTCAAATACTTTCTTGGCCTCCATTAGCATGCATACGATTTATTAGCTCTTCTCCTTTTGTCCTGAAGCACAGTGTCTGTTTATCTGGCCCTCCTGGGTTCTGGGACCCTCTGCAGCCCTCCCTGACAAGGTAGGCACTGTGGAAAGCCTGCTTGTTAAATACGAAGTTCCAAGTCTCGCTATCATCCTGCACAGATGAACCACTATTTAATCTTCGTTTGTTATCGGACTGACAGCACTAAACAAAGAGCCCCTGCTTCACAAGATAGCTCTTAAAAATCATCTTAATTGACTGCTTTTGATACTGCACAGTAGCTACATCCCCCAGACAAACTACTGGAGGTACAAAGATTACAATGAGAGCAGAAGAGGAAATGTTTGCTTCCAGAACAATGGACGTAATGAATGAAATATGGGAGGGGGCTTTAAAGGCTTTTAGGTTAGATCTTTTCCTCTCAAAAAGATTTCTTGTTCATTTTCCGCCTCTGGTTTAAGAAGGCAAAGAAACAATGGCCTCTTAACAGTGTTTTTGAGATGACCTTTTCTGTCTTCAGTGTCTGTATAGAAAACTATAACTCCCTGTAGCTAGAATCAAAGAAACCTTGTGGGGGGAAAAAAGCAGTAAAGCCCCCAGGCAGATAAGGCCTTGGACCATTATTTCCAGAAAGAATATAAACAGAAGTTCCAGAAATAACATAAAGTCAGACTTCATGAACTATTCATCACATCTGATTTAATGGGATCATTATAACTGGCATTCAGCATGTGCTAATAGCATCTAACACATAGACGCTTTCTTTTTCATTTTTTTTGACTGTTGAATGAATAATGGTCCATGATTTAGGTTTTTTAATAGCTCCTTAATATCAACTCTTTTGGTAAGAAAAGCTGGTAAAATGTATGACATTTATTTTATATTAGCGGCATGGAAAATGTGCATGTTTGTAATCAAGGTAGATTTTCACATTGCAGCTCTAATGACTTCTTATGAAAAGTGGGTGGTTATACGGAGTGCATCTCCAGCATAAGAATCAAATGGCAGTATGTTAACCAGTGATGGGAGAAAAAGTACAGATAGTAGGATACTAAAGCAAGCAAAATATACTTTTCAAAGAGTTTATCACTTTATGGAAACTTTTACAAGCTATTAATACAAATTTATGGGCTTGTGCTTTCCTTTTGTGTGCAAGAAATTATGTTCTGCTAAAAGAGCAGAGAGAAGCCATTCTTTCGTCCCAGTTTCACCATGACTCTTCCTAAGGGTACAGTCTCTCTACTTTCTGGTGTGACGTAGGAAGAGGACACAGTATTTCCTTTGAGATCTAGCTTTAAGGAAATAGCTAGATGAGGGATAATGCCATCCTCTAAAGTTTTCCAGAGCCTCCTAATCTGGGATCCTACTAATTATGAGCCTCGATTCTTGCTAACATCAAAGGGAACTTCATGGAACTTCAGGAAGGCTGAGAGAGAGATGACAAACAACCAAACCAACAGAAGCGCTGGCTGGCACTTTTGCTGACACTGTGTGTATTGTGGATGTAGGCTGGATTTGGTGTATTCTACAAGGTAGAATGATGAAATCTATGTAATTGGAAAAAGGACTAATTTAAACATTGCATCCCATTCCCCACCTAAAATTATAAAGTGGTCACATCTATTTTTGAATGTTTCAATTAAATACCTTGAACCCCCATATTGCCTCTGGTGAAAATGACCCCTTTTCCTCCCTCTCATCATTGTGCTTATGATAATCTCCAGTCCTCCAGGACTTTCACAACTATCTTTTAGATGCATTATGCAAATTTGCACACTCTTGCTCCCTGATACTTTCAATTCCATGTTTTAATGGCTTTTTTCAAAGAAAAAGAACACTATGTTAGCATTTCCATGTTGGAAGAAACCAGCTCATGTCCCCCATGTCACTTTCCTCTCAAAATCTTCTGCATGTTTCCTGCTGGCTCCTTTTACCAGCTCTCATTTTCACTAGCAGTAACCAAGGTACATATATACTTTTCAAAAGAAACCTCTTTCCTAGCCCCACAGTCAAACTAATCCTGTGATTAGCAAGCCTTATTTCCTTCCTTCCTACCTGCAAGGACCACGCTAACCTGGACGTGTGGTCTCTGCTTCTGCTCAGTATTGCAGGTACGATCATTGCATTACATCCAATCTCTCTTCACTTCTTTCTGTTGTCTCTAAAACGTTTATGAAAATTGTTCCCTTGAGTACTTTACAGATGAGCCAATGGAGGGAAAAAATGTTGGAATTTATGGTGCTCACAACTAGGTGAACATGATAATCACTTGTGGGGTTTTTTGAACAATACTGTGGTTTCTGCTTCAATAGATAGGGCTCAGTAGTTGGTGTTTTTAACAAGTGCTTCAGGTCCAGTTGGTTATAAAACCTACATTTGGGAACGTCTATCAGACAATACAATTGGTTGTAGCCATGGAGACTATATTATCCATATTTCTTTTTCTAGTTCACTTTAGTAATTACTGTTACAATTCAAAATTAGCTTCCAATCAAGAACAACGGTGTTATTTTCAGAAACGTTAAAATGAGAACATATTTTTTTTCTCAAGGCAATTTTCTTTCATGTAGAAAAATGAGTCAATCAGTAGTCTTGTAGTTATGCCCTACTTTAAAATTTTGAACAGGTTTGTTTTTTCATATCTAGGTTTCTTTTTCATATTTTAAAATTTTTGACATCATAGGTCAGGTATCATATTAATCCATGATTCCGTCTATGACTGAATTAAATTAATTTAAGAAGAATCAGACAATGTTATCCTCCAACCTCAGCATTACCACCAATTATCATCCAAATAGACAGACACGTCAATATTAGAATGAGGAGGGTTAAGTATAGTTTGTACACTTTTATTAATATTCATTAATACTCAAACAACAAATTTTAATCAAATGGAAATCTAATTTTAATTTAATCTAATGTTTTCTCTTTAAAGACCTGTATGTAAACTTGCTTGTAAGAATATAGGTTCATTTGAACAAACACTTTACTCCACATACTTCTTTGATTTAGGAGTACACATATGTAGTCTGTAAATAAACAGAAAAACTTTTCTTTTTCAATATGTTTAATTATTTCCGAGACTTTGATGATAGGTAAATTATGTGAATGGGATTACAATGTTCAGTGTCCTTCTTGCCTGCTTTCTTTAGTATCAAGTTGCTTCCCAGGAGGTAACACAAAAAACATCTTTATGTTTTTGTGAACAGTTTTATTACCTGGATGAGCCATTATTGAAAATTGGGCAAGTTATATGAGCATTTCTTCACAAAGTTGAGTACAAGTGCTCTGAAGAGATTAAATGTCCAACAATATGAAGATCAGCATAAATAGAATTGAAGACAAAACTTAACATGTCAAAAATTTGTATAGCAACACATTTCATAAGCAAGAATGCTGAATTATATACTTTAGAGCAAACATTAAGTTCAAGCAGTGCTGTAAAAGGGCATTCATTTTGTTGATGTTAAATTGGGTTTTATTATCCCAAGGCAAATCAGCAGGTCTGTCTAATGCCATTAGTATGTCCTAGCCACGATTTAAATAAAAGCCTAGCCCATTAGCAGGGCATGAATAGTTCTGTCTGAGCAGTGCTGGTATTGATGAATGCCTTGAAGATATTAGCCAAGGAGGTAGGGTTATAGAGTGGATTTTGCAAAGTTTGTTTTTTTTCCTCTTTGCTTTCTAAAAGATAGTGAAAGGAGAGCTCAATATATGTGATAAAATTCTAACTTAAGTCACCTCATTAATTTATCATACAAGTGAATTTTATTAAGAGTCTACATTACAATTCAAGGTTGCCTAATAAGAGGTATTATTATTATTAGGCAGTGAGAATCAAGCAGAATGAGGTGTGTGAGAGCATGTGAGCTAGCATATACCCAAGAACACATGGGTTTGCAATGTATTTAATAAAAGCGCTGATGAAAAGTTACATTAGCAGGAATTATAGCTGTGAGAACAGCTAGAATTATTGATTTAATTGGTGCTACCCAAGAGGAAAATATACCTAACATTTTGGAGAAGGGAAACTAATGAAAGAGAAGAGAAATGCTACACTAAGAGAGAGCAGCGAGATAGAGTGGTATGTCCAGAAGCTACCTGGTTACCCAGAAAGGGCCTCACCCCACAGGGTAGTGGACACTCTGTAGGTTTACCATATTTCAGAGCTTGTTCTCTATCTTTTCATAAAAAAACTTGCTTGTTTGTTTGTTTGTTTTAATTTTTTTTGAGACAGAGTCTCTCTGTGTTGCCCGAGCTAGAGTGCCGTGGCATCAGCCTAGCTCACAGCAACCTCACACTCCTGGGCTCAAGCAATCTTCCTGCCTCAGCCTCCCGAGTAGCTGAGACTACAGGCATGCGCCACCATGCCCGGCTAATTTTTTCTATATATTTTCAGTTGGCCAATTAATTTCTTTCTATTTTTTGTAGAGATGGTGTCTCACTCTTGCTCAGGCTGGTCTTGAACTCATTACCTTGAGCGATCCTCCCGCCTGGGCCTCCCAGATTGCTAGGATCGCAGGCGTGAGCCACCGCGCCCGGCCAACAAGTATTTTTCATAGTTAACTATTTTAAATGTATCAAATCCCATGTAATTATATCTTCATAGACTTGTAGCTCACTTAGCAAAGTCTTTCTTTCCAATAGCAGGCATGTCCTGCAAGTAAATTTTTTCCAAGTATTTCTCATGGATCCAAAAAGAAATAAAATGGATATTAGTTAGGTTCTGGTCTCATTTTTTGAATTTTACTTTTTTAAATAAACTTTTTATTTTAGAATAGTTTGGACTTATATTAACATCTTACATTAATTAGTATGGTATATTTGTTGCAACTAATGAACCAGTATCGATACATTTATATTATATACTTTATTCAAGTTTCATTAGTGGGTTTTTGTTTTGTTTTGTTTTGTTTGTTTGTTTGTTTTTTAGAGACGGTTTTGCCATGTTCCCTGGGCTGGCCTCGAACTCCTGGGCTCAAGGGATTTTCCTGCCTCAGTCTCCCAAGTAGCTGGAACTACAGACACACACCGGCCACCCTACCTAGCTTAATTTTCTTAGTTTTTATCTGTTGTTCTTTTTCTGCTCGAGGATCTCACCCACGTTATATTTAGTCGTTGTGTATCCTCACTTAATTTTGATAACTATGCAAACCTCACCCTGATTCACTTGTGCTGAGAATAAAACAAATTCTGAATTCGCAGCAAGCCCAGGGCTGGGATTTGAAACCGCCCAAGAGAAAGCAAGAGCTCCCTCTCGTGTCTAGAGTAGGCAACAGCACCTTGACTTTCCAACGTAGTGCTTATGCTGAAGAACAAATCTTGGTTTAAAAAAGCATTTTGGAAATGATAATAAACAATATGGTTCTGACATCACCAATAGTAAACACAGTCAATTACTAACAAAAATGGCAAAACAACCTCAACAGCCAAGTGCCCTTGAAGAGACAGAGCCTTGGACCAGAGGGGTGTTCATGCAAAACGCCTGCAGAGTTGGCTCTTTGCATTCATTTATCAGGATTAAGGAACCTAAAAGGTGAGGCATTCAATCTCCATATATGTTATTATTCTAAAT